>JASDQU010106193.1:147095-162626 GCA_032191745.1 Picea mariana
TCAGGCTCCACAACCAACAACGATTATGACCTCTCTATGCAATTTGCAGTTGGTTTCGATGGTAAGACAACACATGTAGGGTATCTTACCTTTGAAGTCACAAAAGAATCCATTGCTGCTACAACAAAGCTCCCAAGAATGGGAGATAGATGGTTCAAAAACCACCAATTATCGCGCTCAAGTTACAACAGGGTGTTTAAGCCCGAATTCGAGAGCATTTCAGGAGAAAAAGGGTATGATAAGGAGTGGATAAAGGCAAAATTGGTCAACCCCCTCATCGTCATCACAAGGTTAATTACATGTGATGGTCGATACTCTACTTTCAAAGCTTGTCATTTTAGATTGTTGACTCATTTTCTATTCAACAAACCCTTGAACTTTCCCTTCTATTTCCTCAAAATCTTGGAGAAGATGTCCTCTCAAGTGAGGAAGAATGTGACTAGCCCCCATAACAGTATCTTTCACCATGGCTTGATAAATCTCTTTGTTCTAGCCGGGTTAGAGAAACATGGGCAAACTTGGGATGCCTTTATCTACCAATTTGCAAACCCTCACTTGACAGTTAAGACCGGAAAAAAGACACTTAGCCTAAAAACTATCTCTCCATCCAAGCCTCTCTCTCTAAGAACTCCAAACTCCCTTGCACAAACCCTCTCTTTGCCGGAACAATACCAAAATCTTGTTGACATCCCTACTTCTTCATCGGGTAAAAAGACCAAGAGAAAAGACCAAAAGAAGCCCATTGTTGACCCCCCAATGCCTTTACTCTCTCTTGATCCTACACCTAAAAAGATTCAAGAAGTAATGCAACAAGAATTTCCCATCATTCCCACAAACAAGAGGGGAGCCAATCGATTTGGTAAAGGACCCTTTCAGAAGAGTACATGGAACACAAGAACCAAGCCTTATGCAAAACCTCCACTTGCTTCGGATCCCATCCAAGTGTCCTTCGACCTTGAGAGCCCTCATAAGAAACCTAGGGAAGTCTCTGCAGATGGATTAGAGCCACTAAGGAAAAAAAAATCGTAACCTACCTCACCTTACCGATCTCCCATCACTCCTACTTCACCCATGCCCAATCTAGATCCTAAAACTGATAGATTGTCCACATCCCTCAAAGGATCTAAGCCTTCCTCAGAGATCACCGATTCTGCCCCAACCATAGAGAAACTACAAAAAGAAAACCATCAACTTCTCCAATAGTTGGAAGAGAGGAAGACAGTAGATGTACACCTTCATCATGAAAATGTAGTCCTTCAGGCAAAGGTCAACTCCCTTCAGCGTTTGGTTGATGAAATGACTAAATATAATCGTAGCCTCAGAGCACAATTAAAGAAACATAAGAGGCACAAGGCTAAGTCTACACAACAAGGAGGAGAGGCTTCCAAGGATGATCCTCCTCAACAATCCTAGTCACGAGGGGTAACTTATTTTTTTTTGCAGTGGGACCTGGAAAATTGTAAGTGTGGGGGTAATGTTGGGCCCGAGATATGATCATTTTTATGACGGTTATTATACACTTTTGCCGCATGTACATATGTGTTTCATATTTTAAAGGAGCTTTTTGAATAATTTCATGATAAAATGGTATGATCACATAAGGTACATACAATTCATGTTTAATGACTGTATCAATAATTCATCATGTTTTATGATTTCCAAGAGCTAATTCATGTTTTTCTAGTGTTACAGGGCAAAAACGCACTACGTTTCTAGTTTTGACACTTGATCCGACACTCGTTCCAGCACTCCATCCAACACTCTGTACAACACTGCGTATTGCACAAAAACGCAGGGTGACTTGGCGGTTAAGGTATTGGCGGCCAATGATAGGAAAATCGAGCATGTGGGTTTTGTTTATCCTTGCCCCCTCCAGCTACTGCGCTCAAGACAACTCAGTTTCAGGTGTCCAAAGAGGGTGATTATTGGCTCGCTCCGTTTTATTAGTTAGGGCATCATTTATTGTAATTTACCAAATTTAGAAGTGGTTTTTCCCTCCTGTGGTCGACCACTTGGCATGTAAGCTTATAAATATCACTAGGATGGTCAGAAGATTGTTAACCAAGTAGAAGAACCAGTGTATTGGAGACAAACTCGTTTTTCTCTATTTTTAGTTTTTACATTGCCAGAATTATGCCAGAACTGTGTTTTCAAGTTTTAATGTTGAATTCATCTTGTTAAGATCGTGGTGTGCTTTTAGGGAGTGACCACGACTTGCTGGGGGGCCCACCAACAGTTTGGTAATTGTCTTCATGTTTGTTTATGCATTTCCTAATTTAATTGTTCTCTTTTATTTTTTGTACATGCATATTTTTATTGTGTTAACTAGTTTGTTGTAGCTTAATTGTTTTGATTCTCTTTTGCAGGTTAGGATGATGAGATGTGTTAGCATGCATTGATTTCGTAGATTAGGAACAGACTTTCAAGTCTCTATACTAACCCCATGTGAATTTAGATGTTAGATCATGCTTGATTTATGATTTTATAGTCTAGTTTAAAAAAGAGTTTAATTAGAATAGAACGGAGTTTAATTTGGGTTTTCTTTGACAAGGATTGATGGATGGATACAGTTAATTCCAGTTTTTTATTATAGCTTGCTTACTTCAGTTTTATATAGATCTCATTTAATTAGTTGTTGGTTAATGTAGATTGTTAATTTACTTTCATAATTTAATTTATGTTTTCAATTATTTCCTTATTGCAATTTGAATGGTTAGAATAGACATAGCATAATTTCGTTTTACGCAATTTCCTTTCCTAGAATTAAATTGCAATTATATTTCTTAGTTAATGGTTGAATCTAGTTTTGCTTATGTAGAATAGAAGTATAACGATGATCTCGTTATGTTGTTGATGGTTTATACATGAATATGCATGGTATTTAACATTATTTTTGTCATGGATAAATTCTCGTTGGATTGTTTAATCCATACCTTTCATTTTTCCATTGAGATTAGTGTTGAGCTTATACCATTGGAATTGTCCTTTGTTGCCAAATGCCATCGAGATATTATCCGACACCGGAGACATTCACACAACCACCAACATTATATTTGAATTGTCATAGGTTAAATGATGGTTTTCCTATTTTTCGTAGATTAAAGATAGTTTCGTGCTTTCATAGATTAGAATAAAGTTGTATTGTTGCTGTAGGGTAGATAGAGTTTGCTTTGATAGATTAGATAGTAGTTTGCTTATCATAGATTAAGAATTAGTTGTTAGTCTTTCTTGCTTTCAATAAAATAGATTTCTTTTCATGCATTAGAAATAGTTTTGCATTGAGCATTTAGTCCAGTTGCCTCTTAGATTTCCTTTCACGCATTAGAAATAGTTTTGCATTAAGAATTTAGTCCACTTGCCTCTTAGGCTAGATAGTTGTTCAATGAGAAGTTTTACTTTGATTGCTTGCAGTAGTTAATTGCCTTTGCTGACTTGTCTTTTGCTTTAGTAGGTTAGTTAGGTGTCTTTGCTTACTTGTCTTTTTCTTTAGTAGGTTAGTTAGGTGTCTTTTCTTGCTTGTCTATTTGTTTTAATAGGTTAGATAGGTGTCTTTGCTTGCTTGTTTATTTATTTTCTTTCATAGGATAGTTGCTCTTTGAATGTTGGTTGGCAAGTTAAAATAGTTTGGTTTTGTCATTTGCTTATTGATATGCCTAGATAGTTGCTTATTTCTTATTGTTGAACTAGTTTTCTTTACATAGGGTTTTACTTGTTTTCTTAGGAACTATCCATTGATCCTTGGCCCAAAAGTACTTAGGTTACCTAGTTTCAATTTGCTTAGTAGGGTTTTCTCATTAGATAGTTTTTCTTGAGTAGATTAGCCTTAGATAGCTACCTTCCTTAGTTAGACTATACTCCTACCAGCCTTCTACCTTTGTCATATATTTTGCTACAACTCTAAGTTTACTTACCCCGGGTTGACAATTTAATTGAGGGTTTTTACTGTGTTTTTAGTGCATATATAACACCCATCAATTCCCGTATGAGTGAATTATGTTCCACTTTAATACCGCCTCTCCCCCTTGTGTATGTTCATAATTAACCCACATTGGTTACAAATTTGAGAACTCGTTGGTCCATTAAGCACTTCACCCACCAATCAATTTTCCAACGGAGGCAACCCCTTGGGTCGCTTGGTGGAGGTTTTCTTCTGGTCTACTACTAACATCTGGTGTTGGTGTCACGATTGTGGTGTTTGACCCTCATGCCCCGGTTCCCTTTGTGAAAATTTTCCCTTTCCTTACTTCATTCCTTAATAACAGTGGCATATTCTCATCTACGTGAATTTCGTTCCACTCTAATAATGACTCTCCCCTTTGTGTGTGTACATAATAATCCCACATTGGTTGCAGTATTGAGAATTGGGTGGTTCATTAGACCCTTCATCGACCAAACCATTGGCTAATGAAGGCCCCCGTGTTTCCTAGTGGAGGTTTGTTCCTGATCTCCTACTAACATCCTGTGTAAGTGTCATGATTGTGGTGTTTGACCCCCGTGTCTCGGTTCACGTTTTGAATATTTTCCTTTCCTTACCACATTCCCTCATAATAGTTGCATATTCTTGTCTATGTGAATTGCGTTCCACTTTGATAATGCCTCTCTCGCTTGTGTGTGTGCATAATAATCAAAATTTGTTGCATCCTTGAGAATTGGGTGGTTCATTAAGCCCTTCACCAACCAAACAATTTGCAAATGGAGGCATCCATGGGGATGTTTGGTGGAGGTTTTCTCTAGGTCTCCTAATTACATTTGGTGTCAGTGTTGTGATTGTGGTGTTTGACCACCGTGTCACGGTTCACTTTGTGAAGCTTTTCCTTTCGTTACTACATTCCCTAATAACAATGGAGTTTTCTCCTCTGCAAGAATTTCGTTCCGCTTTAATACTACCTTTCCCCCTTATGTGTGTACATAATAATCCCACATTGGTTACAGCTTTGAGAATTGGGTAGTTCATTAAGCCCTTCAGCCACCAAACCATTTGCAAACATAGGCAGCACTGAGACCGCTTGGTGGAGGTTTTCTCCCAGTCTCGTACTAAGATCTGGTGTCAGTGTCATGATTGAGGTGTTTGAATCTTGTGCCTCGGTTCTCTTTGTGAATATTTTCCTTTCCTTACTGCATTACCTAATAATAGTTGCATATTATCATTTGCGGGAATTCCGTTCCACTTTAATACTTTCACTCACCCTTGTGTGTGTGAGTAATAATCCACATTGGCTGCAGACTTGAGAATTAGGTGGTTCATTAATCCCTTCACCCACCAAACCATTTGTGAACTGAGGTAGCCCTAGGGCTACTTGGTGGAGGTTTTCTCCCAGTCTAATACTAACATCTAATGTCTATTTTATGATTGTGGTGTTTGACCCCCGTGCCTCGATTCTCTTTCTGAAGCTTTGCCTTTCCTTACTGCATTCCCTAATAATAGTGGCATATTCATGAGTGCACGAATTCGGTTCCACTTTAATACTACTTCTCCCCCTTGTGTGTGTGTTATAATCCCACATTGGTTATAGCCTTGGGAAATGGGTGGCTCATTAAGCCCTTCACCCACCAAACCATTTGCAAACGAAGGCAACCATGGAGCCTCTTGGTGGAGGTTTTCTCCCTGTCTCCTAATAAAATCTGGTGTTGATGTCATGATTGTGGTGTTTGACCCCCGTGCCTCAGTTCACATTGTGAATCTTTGCCTTTCCTTACTGCATTCCTTAATAACAATGGAATTTTCTTGTCTGCAGGAATTTCATTCCACTTTAATATTGCCTCTCCCCCTTATGTGTGTGCATAATAATCCCACATTGGTTGCATCCTTGAGAATCGGTTGGTTCACTAATCCCTTCACCCACCAAACCATTTGCTAACAGAGGCAGCCCTGGGGCCTCTTGGTGGAGGTTTTCTCCCGATCTCTTACTAAGATCTGGTGTCGGTGTCATTATTGAGGTGTTTGACTTCTGTGCCTCGGTTCCCTGTGTGAATCTTTGTCTTTCCTTACTGCATTCCCTAATAATACTGACATTTTTTCGCATGTGCGGGAATTTCCCACTTTATTACTGTCTCTCCCTAGTGTGTGTGTGCGTAATAATCCAAATTGGTTGTAGCCTTGAGAAATGTGTGGTTCATTAAGCCCTTCACCCACTAAATGATTTTCCAACGGAGGCAGCCCTTGGGTCGCTTTGTGGAAGTTTTCTCGTGGCTCCTACTAACATTTGGTGGTCTCTAGAATGAGTTATGGGCTTGAATTGGGACAAATACCCACCTCATGCCCTGGAAGTTTCGCAAGGTGGTATTTTATCTTGTATACCTCACCGATCATTATTTTCCTACATAGACTGCATGAGAGAATTTGGTGATTCCATGGATTAATAGGCTCACCATACTCCCAAAATGGATCCAATGACTTTGGCATCTTTAATATGGAAAAATATGAACCTAGGGAAAAAAATATCATTTTTTAGCATGTGTTATTGATGAAAAAAGAAAAATTAAAAATTAGAGATAAATCAATGATGTATCTAGCATTCAAACTTGGTTTTGAACCCGAAAAACAGACAAATTTGTTTTAACTAATTTACATTGACCTAGGGTAAGAAAATCCCAAAAACGTTTTTGGGCATACATTGCAAGAAAGAAAATCACATAACAGTGGCAAAAAATGGTTTTTGATCCATCAAAAATCTATTTTGAAGATGTAAAACTCATTTCCACTGAAAACCTATTAAAATATATGGTGGAAAAATGAGAAATAACGGGCAATTTTTTTTACTTACCTCCAAATGAAAAAAATGTGAAGTGCAGTGAAAATTCCAATGCCAAATCCACAAATCTGACCCTTGAATCCACAAAATCCCAATGACAAACTCTTCCTTCATTGGTTGGATGGCTTAGCTCTCCTCCTTGGCTAAATGTCAAAATAAAACAAAAAAAACTCATCGCGGATCACTTAAACCAACGAACTTTTCAACATGGCAATTTATTCCCTTGGACTCGCGATTTTTCCCAAACAATCACCCAATTTTTCCCAAAAAATCGCTCAATTTTTTGACGATTTAGCGTTTTCTTAATCAAATCATGATTTATCGTGAATTTGACGATTTTTGTAACAGAGGTTTGTGTAATAATCTACATTAGTTGCAACATTGAGAATTGGGTGGTTCATTAAGCCCTTCATCCACCAAACCATTTTCCAATGGAGACAACCTTGGGGCCGCTTGGTGGAGGTTTGATCTTGGTCTCCTACTAACATCTGGTGTCTGTGTCATGATTGTAGTGATTGAACCCTGCACCCTAGTTCCCTTTCTGAAGCTTTGCCTTTCCTTACTGCATTCCTTAATAACAATGGCATATTCTTATTTGCGTGAATTCCATTCCACTTTAATACTGCCTCTACCACTTGTGTGTGTGCGTAATAATCCCACATTGGTTGCATCCTTGAGAATTATGTGGTTCTTTAATGGCTTCACCCACCAAACCATTTTCCTAGAGAGGCAGCCCTTGGGCCACTTGGTGGAGGTTTTCTCCTGGTCTCCTACTAACATCTGGTGTCGGTGTCGTGATTGTGGTTTTTGACCTTCTTGCCTAAGTTCCCTTTGTGAAGCTTTTCCTTTTCATTCTACATTCCCTAATAAAAGTGGCATATTCTCGTCTGCGTGAATTCATTTCCACTTTAATACCACTTCTCCCCCTTGTGTGTGTGTGTAATAAACCCACATTGATTACAACATTGAGAATTCAGTGGTTCATTAATCCCTTCACCCAGCAAACCATTGGCCAAAGGAGGCAACCTTTGGGTCACTTGGTGGATTTTTTCTCTCGGTCTCCTACTAACATCTTGTGTCAGTGTTGTGATTGTGGTGTTTGACCCCCGTGCCTCGATTCCCTTTGTGAATATTTTTCTTTCCTTACTACATTCGCTAATAATAGTGGCATATTCTCATCTACGGGAATTCTGTTCCACTTTAATATTGCCTCTCCCACTTATGTGTGTGTGTAATAATCCCACATTGGTTGTAGCCTTGAGAATTAGGTAGCTCATTCATCCCTTCACCCACCAAACCATCTGCCAACGAAGGTAGTCCTTGGGCCTCTTGGTGGAGGTTTGCTCCATGTCTAATACTAACAACTAATATCTGTGTCAGGATTGTGGTGTTTGACCGTCGTGCCTCAGTTCCCTTTTTAAATATTTTCCTTTCCTTACTCCATTCCTTAATAACAATGGCATATTTCTGTATGTGGGTATTATGTTCCACTTTAATACTATTTCTCCCCTTTGTGTGTGTGCATAATATTCGCACATTGGTTTCAACCTTGAGAATTGGGTGGTTCATTAAGCCCTTAACCCGTAAAACAATTTTCCAATGGAGGCAGCCCTTAGGCCTCCTGTTGGAGGTTTGCTCCTAGTATCCTACTAACATCTGGTGTAGGTGTCATGATTGTGGTGTTTGACCCCTGTGCCTCGGTTCTCTTTTTGAAGATTTTCCTTTCCTTAATTCATTCCCTCATAATAGTGGCATACTCTCGCCTATGTGAATTACGTTCCACTTTGATACTACTTCTCCCACTTGTGTGTGTGCATAATAATACACATTGGTTGCAACCTTGAGAATTGGGTTGTTCATAAGCCCTTCACCCACCAAACCATTTGAAAATGGAGGCAACCATGGGGCCTCTTGGTGGAGGTTTGCTCTGGGTCTCCTCATAACATCTGGTGTCGGTGTCGTGATTGTGGTGTTTGACCCCCGTACCTTGGCTCACTTTGTGAAGCTTTGCCTTTCGTAATTGCATTCCCTAACAACAGTGGAATTTTCTCATCTACGGGGATTTCGTTCCACTTTAATACTGCCTCTCCCCCTTATGTGTGCGTAATAATCCCACATTGGTTGTAGCCTTGATAATTGCATGGTTCATTAATCCTTTCACCCACCAAACCATTTTCCAACAGAGACAACCCTGGGGCCGCTTGCTCTCGGTATCATACTAAGATCTGGTATCGGTGTCGTGATTGAGGTGTTTGACTACCGTGCCTTGGTTCCCTTTGTGAAGATTTTCCTTTTCTTATTGCATTCCCTAGTAATAGTTGCATATTCTTGTTTACGGGAATTCCGTTCCACTTTAATGGTGTCACATTGATCTAAAATGGATCCAGGAACCAAAATGGGTCTAGGAAGGCCTAAAAATCAAATTTCTCATAATCACTTCAAAAATGACGTGTGTGTAGGCCTCGTCGTTACGAATCCAACGCAACTTGAACGGGCTCAAACAAACACATTATGAAAAATATATCACGTTCTGTTTGTTTTGCCTAACATGCAAAAATTTTGTTGATTGTGTAGTCCGTACAGTGCTGACATGGCAACTGACCGTACATGTGACGTGGCAGTGATGCATTGGAAGTTACATGGACCAGTCCATTGGTGACACGTGGCAGTGATGTGTGGGAAAATTAATCGTTGACACGTGGCAGTTAGAGGGAAAGTGTTATGGTGCCACATGGCCCAGTCGTGGGCTGCCACGTGGAACTCCTCCATTGGTTGGCAGTGGTAAAAGTTTTATGGACTCCACCGGAGTCGAACCCGTGACCTACGGTCTGAGCAGAAGAGTTTTGGCAGGGCCGTGCTACCAACCCGCCCACTTTATTGCTTAACACTCTATGTTCAAATCAAATATTTGAATTGAAACGTGTAAGAGGATGGCAGAGTTAAGGGTTGGGGTCTATCCCCAACCCCCGACGTGCACTCCATGTAACCTTACTATGGGACCACCCTCTTAACTATTGGCGCATATACTACTTGGTGGTTAGCTCCCGTTTCGATGCTACCACATGACCATATGACTCGGACCTCCAAAAGCTTAGCGCAGATTTATGGGGATAGCATTTGGTCAACCGGGCTAGCCCACTGACCAAGGTGCATGACCAAGGAGCTAGGAACCAGGGGTCAAAAAAATTACTATGTGCGTGGAGGATTAGGACAGGGCCATATGGCCAAGCCACATGACCAGGGCCCAAGATTGGGGGGCTAAGGACCAATGGCAGATAGCCTAGGGCCACATGGAGGGTGCCCATATGACCAGGAGCCCAAAATGTGGGGGTTTCGCCCTACATTTTGCCCAATTTTTAGGTTTTAAACCATATTATATGATTTTTAGTGATTTTTCAGCCAGTTTTGGGAGATTTTGGCCATTATTGGAGGATATGGAGCCATTTTTGAGGCCAGATATTGGGGGGAAGTTGCGAGTTTGTTGCCAACTTCAAGAATTTATAAAAAAAAGGTTATTGGTAGCCTTAGGGAGGTTCAGAAGAGGATAAATGTTGAATAATTGTAAATCCAAAGTCGTTTTTATGCAGGGAAACCATTGAGGAGAGAAACTTTGTGGGCCATTTCCGGGAGCTTCGTTCGTCCGTTTTCATTGCCGTCAATTTTGTTGGGTTCTTGAGATATAGTAGAACACATCCATACTATTTTGTAATCCATTTGACACTATTATGATGTAGTTTTGAAGCTTTGAAGAGAAATAATAAAGCTTCACCCACTGAGGCAAAGGCCCAAAGACGTAGGTGATATTGCCGAACTCCGTTAACAACTTTTGTTGTTATGGTTTGCTGATCCTTATTTCTAGATCTGTATATCTTATTATGGATTCCATGTTACATCATTAATTCTTTCTCTTTCATAAAATTCCTAAATGGTTAATGAACTCATGTTTTAAAACTCAACCATAGTCTTTAAAAGATATTTCGGATCAAGTGGTATCAAAGCTAGTTGACGGTTGGTTTTTGAGTTTGCATGATTACCAGGGAAAATTTGAATCGTGGTGAAGGTGAGGTTGTTGAAGAGAATCCTGAGATTGGATTGAGAAAGAGAACTTCTCAAAGTGAGAAGATGGCATTGAAAGAGGGACTTTCTCATGAGTAGAAAGAGTTTCGAAATACTTTCTTCGCCATGTCGGTGATGGTGAAGGCTCTATATGACGATTGCTTGGAACATAAGAGACTGATTCTAGGTGAATATTCAAAGATCAAAAGTGAAGAAGGAGAGTATCCTCATAAAACTCCTCCTTCACCTCCTTCTCCATCAACTTCTTCTTCTTCAAGTACAAGTTCCAAATCCACCGCAAGAAAACATGTCCATAAACATGAAAATGATATGCCTTTACTTAAGATTGATGTGAAATTTGAATTGCCCATGTATGATGGTGAAGTCAATGTAGAGAGGCTTGATAACTAGGTCAGACATATGGAGGTTTATTGCAGTGTGCAAAAAATCAAGGATGACGCAACTCAAATCAAATTGGCATCGCTTCGACTTGCAGGCACAACACTCATCTGGTGGCAAAGAAAGTTGCAAAATGGCACGCAACAAGTGGGTAATGTATTTCCATCATGGCAAGTTTTTGTTTCTTAACTTAGAAAGAAATTTAATCCTTTGGGTTATAAAGAGAAGTCTTTAATTGAATGACAAGGTCTTAAACTAAGAAAGGGACAAACAATGCAAGAATACAAAGATGAATTTTGTAAGATGACATTAATGTTAGACATTCCATTACATACCCAAGAAACTCTTATGGAAGTATATAGGAGATTTACATGCACGTATTCATAATACTGTATTTATGTTTGGACCTACTAATCTTGATGAGGTTTATGTTCAATCAAAATACATTGAGGCAGGAAAAACATGAGTTGGTGTATTAGGGGAATCGTCTTCGAGAAAAGAGGACAAAAGGAAGTGGAATGGGAAGAAGGAAAATTTAGTGGCAAGAAAGGAAGAGAAGCTATCTTGTAAGCATTGCAAGAAAGAAGGGCATGATGAGGCCATTTTTTACAATTGCATCCCGAAAAGAGACCAAAGTGGTTCAAAGAGAGGAAAGGGTGGAAAACAGTTGTAGCAACATCACGACCAACAGACTTGGGATTATATTTAGGTGATGAATCTAAAATCACAGCGGTTGGTTTGGCAGGTAAAATTGGTGATGGATTTGATTCTAGAAGTAAATTGTTTCACATAAGGGTCATAATGAGGCATATTAAGGTTGACACATTGATAGATAGTGGATCTCAATCTAACTTGATTTCAGAGGAAGTGGTTAAGAAATTGGGATTAAACACTCAAATGCATCATAAGCCTTACTCACTTAAATGTATAAGAAACAATCATAAATTACACATAACAAAAAAATGCACATTAAAGTTTGCAATTTCATCTAAGTTTGTTGATGAGGTAACATGTAATGTGGTTCCACTCAATGAGTGTGGAATTTTCTTAGGCATTCCTTATTTGTATGATCGCAAAGCAATATTCTACAGGGAACATAATCAATATCACTTAATCAAAGCATGCAAGGAATATGTTGTACATGCTTATCACTTAAAAGCAAATCAGTCTCTTCAAACAATGGAACAATTAAGGAAGGAAGTTCATGCAAACAACACACTTATAATTGTACTAATTCAAGTAATTGGTCTTAAGCAAGAACATGAGATGATTGTAGAATGGAAGTTCAATCATACTTTCCTTCAAGATAAGCTAATGTCGTTCAAGTATTACAAACATATTAGCTCATTTGCAATTATATTTTTGATGTTATCATTAGTAATGTTGTCAACATGGATGATAGTGGCTTCAGTAAGATGTGGCAGAGTACAAGTGACTAACGATATGCTGCCAATTGTCATGGTTGTTTTGCAATTGATCTTGATGAGACAGGTGCACATGACATATTTTAAAGACAAAGAACAAGGGGGGTGGCCTATCCCACACTTGATGACTGGTTAGTATCCTTTTGGAGGACCAAAAGGTCTTAGTGGGGAGGCGTAATCCAAAATGGATCCAGGAACCAAAATGGGTCTAGGAAGGCCTAAAAATCAAAATTCTCATAATCACTTCAAAACGGACGTGTGCGTAGGCCTCGTCGTTACGAACCCAATGCAACTTGAACGGGATCAAATAGACACCATATGAGAAAGATATCACGTTTTGTTCATTTTTCTAACAAGACAAAAAACTCGCTGACTATACAATCTATACAGTGTTGACATGACAGCTGACTATACAGTCCATACGACTATATAGGTGATTTCGTAGTGATGCATTGGAAGTTGCGTGGACTAGTCCATTGGTGACACGTGGTAGTGATGTGTGGGTGAATTGGACATTGACACGTGGCAGTTAGAGGGCAAGTGTTATGGTGCCATGTGGCCCAGTCATGGGCTACTACGTTGCACCCCTCCATTGGTTGGCAGTGGTAAAATTTTTATGGACTCCATCAGTGTCAAACCCGTGACATCTGGTCTGGGAAGAAGAGTTTTGGCAGGGCCAGGCTACCAGCCCGCCCACTTTGTTGCTTAACACTCTATGTTCAAATCAAAATTTTGAATTGAAAGGTGTAAGCAGATGACAGAGTTAAGGGTTGGGGTCTAGCCCTAGCCCTCGACGGACACTCCATGTAACCTTATGACGGGACCACCCTCTTAACTATTGACGTGGATACTACTTGGGGGTTAGCTCACGGTTCGACACTACCACATGACCATATGACTCGAACCTCCAAAAGGTTAGTGTGGATTTATGGGGATAACGCCTGGTTGACCGGGCTAGCCCACCGACCAAGGTGCATGACCAAGGGGCTAGGAACCAAGGGCCTAATAGATTACTATGCGTGTGGAGGATTAGGACAGGGCCATATGGCCAAGCCACATGACCAAGGCCCGAGATCAAGGGGCTACGGACCAGCGCCAGATAGCCCAGGGCCACATGGAGGGCGCCCATATCACCAGGAGCCCCGAATTCGGGCGTTGCGCCCTATATTTTGCCCAATTTTTGGGTTTTAAACCATATTATATGATTTTTAGTGATTTTTCAACCAATTTTGGGAGATTTTGGCCATTATTAGAGGATATGGAGCCCTTTTTGAGGCCATATCTTGGGGGGAAGTTGGGAGTTTGTTTCCAGCTTCAAGCCTATATAAACTAGAGGTTGTTGTCAGACTTAGAGAGGTTCATAAGAGGATAAATTATGAATAATTATAAAGCCAAAGTCATTTTTATGCAGGGAAGCCATTAAAGAGAGCAACTTTGCGGGCCAGTTCCGAGAGCTTCGTTCATCTGTTTCCAGTGTCGTCAATTGTGTTGGATTCTTGAGATCTATAATAACACATCCAGATTAGTTTGTAATCCATTTGACATTGTTATGATGTAATTTTGAAGCTTTGATGAGAAATAAGAAAGCCTCACCCACTGAAATAAAGGCCCAGAGACGTAGGCAATATTTCTGAACTCTGTTAACAACGTTTTCTGTTATGGTTTGTTGATTCTTATGCTTATTTATAGATCTGTATATCTTATTATGGCTGCCATGTTACATCATTAATTATTTATTTTTCATCGAATTAATAAATGGTTAATGAACTCATGTTTTAAAACTCAACCATAGTCTTTAGAAGATCTTTTCGGATCACACACCCCCTTGTGTGTGTGCATAATAATCCACATTGGTTGTAGCCTAGAGAATTGGGTGGTTCATTAAGCCCTTTTCCCACCAAACCATTTTCCCACTGAAGCAACCTTGGGGCCGCTTGGTGGACGTTTTCTCTCGGTCTAATACTAACATCTAATGTTAGTTTCATGATTGTAGTGTTTGACACGTGTGCCTCGGTTCCCTTTATGAAGCTTTGACTTTCCGTACGACATTCCCTAATAACAGTGGAATATTCTCGACTACATAAATTTGGTTCCACTATAATACTGCTTCTCCCTCTTGTGTGTGTGCATTATAATCCCACATTGGTTGTAGCCTTCAGAATTGGGTGGTTCATTAAGCCCTTCACCCACAAAACCATTTTCCAACGGAGGCAACCCTTGGGCCACTTGGTCTTAGGTTTACTCCTAGTCTCCTAGTAACATCTAGTGTTGGTGTTGTGATTGTGGTGGTTAAACCCCGTGCCTAGGTTCCCTTTGCAAAGATTTGTCTTCCTTACTACATTACCTAATAACAGCTCGTCTGCGTGAATTTCTTTCCACTTTAATATTTCCTCTTTGTCTTATCTGTGTGTAATATACCTGCATTGGTTACATCCTTGATAATTGGGTTGTTCATGTTAGATTATTGAGAGGGGGGGTGAATCAATAATAGCATAATTATAATCCTTTTTCTTTAAATGTTATATCAATGTAGAATTATTATCCAATAATGAGCAGTAAGAAATAAACAATCACACATATACATAGTACACCAGTGTTTTACGTGGAAACCCAAATCGGGAGAAAACCACAGAATGCTTTTTCTTATATGTATTGAAGAATTACATTCATTGGAAGCACCAAATTCCTTTGTTTTCCAGCTACAACTGGAAGGATGCTCCAACCCCCTAGATTCTGAGGCTACAACCTGAGGGAAGCTCCAACTCCCCAATTCTCTGGCTACAACCAGAAGGAGGCTACAACCCCCAATGTTCTCCGGCTACAACCGAGAGGTGGCTACAACCACCTTTCCTTGCCCCATCCTGCCACCTTGAAGTAGAAGTAGAATGATGGAACCACTG
>JASDQU010106193.1:174103-215078 GCA_032191745.1 Picea mariana
GTTCAATATCACTTTGTAAGAGACATGATTGAAGAAAAGAAAGTATCACTGATGAAGGTGGACACTTTGAAGAATGTTGCAGATTCATTAACAAAATCTGTGAGCACTAAGAAGTTCTCTTGATGTAGAGGATCCATGGGCATTGTTGCCTTGGATTTTTGACTATGTAACCCTGTAACCCCCTATGTGCAAAGAAAACAACAAGTGGGAGAATGTTGGGTATGTGTTATATTCTTTGCATGAGTAGTAGTGTCTGAGCATCTACGCCGGGTGCGCAGGGGGGTTAGAGGGGGGTGCAGGGGTTCGGGGGCAGCATATTTCTGGGACGACATATTTCCAGGACGACATATTTCTAGGATGACATATTACCGGGACGACATATTTCTGGGACCACATGATATTTAGGTGGTTTTTCAACACATGGATTTTTGCCGATGGTTTTCTATTTTTCGGTTAAGGAATTAGGGTTTTGGACTAGTCCAGGTCATTGGGTTAGGGTTTTGGATGCCGCTGGCTCCTATATGTATATTGTATTGTAAACAATGTAACACAATGTATGAATATAATATATACTGGTTTTCCCAGTTTGGGTTTCTAGGTGAAAAATCTTTGTGTAATGTTTGTATTTTCCATTGTATCTTTTCTGTTCTTTTATGAATATCAGTTTGCAGTAGATATTGTACAAGGTTAGAATTTACAAAAATAAGTTCAAAGAAATGTTGGTCTGGTCTTGGAGACTGGGCTCAATATTGGGCTTCCTCACAACAAGAACAATCATTAATAGAAAAATAGTCAAAGAATCAAATTTAGAAAAATAAAGATGTATCGTGAAAATCGAGTATAAAAATTAATCAGAGAGATATCGAAGATCTCCCCAGTATAGTCGCCAAATAAATGTTGAGGAAAATATATGAAATGATCTTACTCAAGCATTTTTAGACTCTGCTTGGCTAGAGAAAACTAGATAGGAATATCACCCTATGTTTATAGCCAACAAAAATAACATCCTAACTCATAAGTATTAATTACGAGTGCTTAGGCTAGTCTTTTATCAACAAAAAGCTTGCTAGAAATTTAATTTTTATGTAATTTTTTGATTATATCAGTTGTTGAAATGAATGTAAAGACAGAAGTAAATTCACTGAGATGATAATGAAGATAGATGAGATATAACACAATCCTTTATTTCATTCAAATTCACCAAAGAGTCATTTTCTATGCAGAAATTTTGGACCAAAGTCAAACATAGACATCCCGGATGGAACATACAAAATGACCTCTGACAGAAAACCAAAAATGAACTCTAAAAGTTGGATCAACTTGCCATATATTACTTCCCACTCGACTCTACACAATATCCTTTGTCAGTCATGAAAATTAATTCACAAGCAGACAAGTCTACACAGACTATCAAAGATAGATCAACACCTCTGAAAAAACAAGTGTCTGGATGATGTGATTCAGCCCTGAATATTGTTGTCTACAATAAGACCCTACTATCATAAAAGAGAATTAGGCTTGTGATGATTAAATGAATGAATGAAAACTGAACTATCTCAACATGAACTCAAAGAGAAAACCTTAGTATGCTTCTACTTCTATCCTCCTCTTGTTCCTCCCTTTCCTTTTCTTTTAAACAATTTAGAATTGGTTGAAGTAGTTGAACCAACTTATTAGTTAAGTTAATTAAAAGACTCAGCCAACTTTATTTAGGGGGGGAAGTAATAATCATAATAAAGGTCATAAATAGATAATAACTAGTATGTGGGACCCCTTGTGACTCCCTTTAGTTCATAGAAATCATAACAAACATAACATAACCATTAGTTAAGTAAAACACACCTCCTTGTGTCTCCCATCAACATATTCACTTTTGACAAATTTAGCTCATAATATTTGAAATTATTTTCAAAAATATTACTCATATATCTAAAATAAAACATGTCCAAATTTTCCTGAAGTCAACTGTCATCAACAACTCAAAAACCATATTTCCCACTCTTAGATGAAATCTTTCCTTGATTGTTTCTATTACCCTTCGACTTTCCTGAATTTTCCTTTGGCTGTGTAGAGCCTTTAGGCATAATCTCGCTGATCACATGGGAAAAATCATCCCTCAAATGCATCTGGGAAGACACGGATTTGTTAGAGCCATTGGAGTGTAAGGAAGGGGCGACAGTGGATTTTCCCTTGTCAAGGGCATGGTGGGCCTCAGTTTTCAATCTCTTGCTAGCATGGGAGGATTTCACTAGAGAGTGGTCAAGGGAAGCTTGCAAAATGGGGTTAATAGGTGGAGGATAAAGCAAGGAAAAGTTGGGTCAGCCAAGATGTTGGGTGACTGTCGAGTGGACAATCTCCTGCCATCCATCATTTTCAGGAACCTCGGGTTGCAATGAGATGTGAGGAGGTACAAGAATACCAGGGGATTGTGGGACTTGGAAAGGATTCCTTTCAGGCCTAGGTTGGACTAATCCCTGCCCAATCCAAATGAAGAATCCATCTTGAAACAACTGGCCAAGATCTTGTGAATCAACATCAAAATGTATGGAGAGCCTTGGCCTTCATGGGCCTCTGTTCCAATTACCTCTACCTCTGTTTCCTTGGCCATGGACAACTTGACTACAAAAACTCATTCCTGCATGCATGAGTGTTTAATAAATAGTCTTTTAAATAACCATACATGACAACTCTTAAATATATGAAATATATTTGGCTCAACAATGTACCAAACTCATGCAATCCAATCCATACAAATTGTTTTACTGTTTATCAATGAGAAGGGGGTAAAAAAGGGTTCTGGGATATGTGAGGGGTTTGTATTGAGAGAAACATGATATAATGAGGGGGGAAAGAACATGGTTACTACTCAATGACAACAACAATCAAATGTAAAGTAAAACAATAAAACATCATTGTAATCCAAACAAGAAAATACCACTTTCAACTGCTTTAACACCGAAATTCTCTTGACTGTAATGAATCTTAGAATAGGGAGTGAAAAACGAATATGGGAAGGTGATGGGATTTGTAATTAGTAGAAAATGAAATAATGGAAGGGAAGAAGAGTGATTATTGTTCATGAAATTAATTAAGTGATTTATAAAACATTCTGTGAAAGGAGATGCACTAACCAACAATCATTGTGACCAAATAACAATTATTGTGTATTTAACTAGTTCATTGTTCATAATCAAATGTCCAACACAGTGCAATCACAAGACATTATGCATTTCACACAATCTGTAAGGGAGTTATGTTCCTTTCATTTATACACTTTGCATATTATAACCAGTCTCAAATAGTCACCATTTCCACTCTGTTATTTTGGAAAAAGTCATGTTTCCAAAATAACGATGAATTCATACTATCTTTTTTTTTTTTTTGTAAATAAAAGTGGATCCTTGTATTAATGCC
Source organism: Picea mariana (assembly GCA_032191745.1). NCBI lineage: Eukaryota > Viridiplantae > Streptophyta > Pinopsida > Pinales > Pinaceae > Picea > Picea mariana. The sequence goes on from JASDQU010106193.1 coordinate 177,518, forward strand.
AACTGTAAGCTTACAAAAAACCTGCAGAACTATTGGTGACAAGATTACATTGTTCTTTCACAAATTTCCCGAAGTTCAAATCCCTGAAACCTTCAGATCAGATCAACGGTCCATGATGGCCCACAACCAATGACTGAGATCTTCTACATGGCATCGTGCTTCACATTGTCAGAAGATAATCTTTCTCTATGATTCTAAAATTTGAACCCTCAAACTTGCATCAGATCGACGGTCCACGACTTTCCTTGATTCGGTGGCTACGGTCAAATCGTAGGTACGCATTTTGCAACTCTTCGCTTCTCTCGATTTTAGGACTTTGCATTTTGGGATAACGAAGGACTAAATGTTCCACGTCTTCCGATAAACAAAATTGCAAGTCCTTCGATATCAGATCGATGGTCCAGGTCTCTTTTTTCTTCAACGGTCCAAATCCTCTCTCATGTTTCACAGTTTCTCTTTTTGCGACTTCACGACTTTGGAAAGCAGCTACCTCCATGCTTCGGACTCCCAATTGTCGAGTTCCCAAAATCTTCTTGCATCAGATCAATGGGAAAAGATTGACGTTCCAGATATTCTCGCTCTCCAATGGTCCATATCATCTCTCATGTTTCATGACTTCTCGACTTTGGAAAACAGATTCCTCCATGCTTCAGACTCCCGATAACCAAGTGCCTAAAATCATCTGTCGGCTAATGATATTCTACGTTGCCACTTGTGGTCACCCTCTTTCCTGAGATTCTAATCATTTCTAACTTTGAATAATTTCTAGGTAATCAAAGGTGATGCCCCATTTGGGTTAGGGTCATCCCGTTGGGGAATATCCTTGCGTTGGAGCCAGAGGGGTGAGATTTGGGGCTGCTTGGAGTCTTAGAGAATGATCTTATGCATGGATTTAACCCCTGCATTGGCCAATCTGTCTAAAACTTTGTTTTCACTTCATTGTCTGTGTGAGGGGGTTAGAGTTAGATAGGGTCTAAGAAGTGCATGGACATTGTAAAGAGGGCTAAGGAGGTGCCAACTGGGAGTGATTGTCCCTAGATCTCTTCCATTCATGATTTTTTTTGCCAATTCTATTATGATTTTGGAGACTCCTTCAATGATTAGACATTTTAGGTTTTGACCTAGAGCCACTTTCACTCCTTTGATAAGAACCCAAATTTATATTGAATTGTTGGTGTCGCATCTGATATTTTCTACAATGAGGCTTTGAATTTGGCCCAAGCTATTTCTTATGACTTTTTCATAGCCTGTGTGTCCTATATTTCCTTTTGATGTGCCATCAAAGTTGAATTTATGGAAGTTAGGTGGGGAGGGGAGCCACTTAGAGGAACTGAGGGATTTTGAATTTAGAGGGGGCTGCTAAGGAGGGGTGGAGTGTGCAGGCAAGAAGACACAAGAGTTGAGGAGAGAGAGCTCACCTGGGTCAGTGGGGTAGTCTTCCTTGGCCCAAAAATGAAGCTGAATAGTTTCTTGGAGATGCAAGAGGATTGTATTCTAGAGGTGGGTGGGAGGAGAGGGCTTGGAATGAAATATTCTTCTATTCCTCTCTTTCCATAGTTGCCAAAATATGAAGCCTGGTAAGAGTTGCCAAGTTCTGTTGAGGATAGGACTTTTGAAGGAATCAGAACCCCAATCCCTGATGGTGCTTATGATGTTGTTTTTAACTCGTTTGGTTCTTCTCATGAGCCGAGTGGCCTGGTTCCAGATGTTCTCACTGAGTGGACAATTGTTTAGGAGGTGCTCCATGGTTTCTGCTTGGAGATGGAAGAGATGGAAAATCAAGGGGCCAATGAAACCTCATTTTTGAATATTGTCCCAGGTTAAGATCTTTTTATGAAGTAGAAGCCAGAGGAATATAGAGATTTTGGGATAGAGTTTCGATTTCCATATTGTTGTCCAGATGCTATCTTTTTGAAGATTATGGAATTTGTCCTAAAGAGTGTATCCCTCCTTGAGAGTGAAGCTTCCATGAGGTGTGTATCCGCATATGATAATGTCTTGGTCTGTGCTTTTCCAGATTCACCTTTGGGATTTTTCTTGTTTCCAATGCTTCAAATCACAGTCCATTGCCACTTGGAGTTCCTGATGGGTAGATTTCTAGCTTCGCCAGGGAGAGATGTTGGGGGTATCTATCCATAAATCTACCACTTTGAGAGTGGCAAGATCTTGAATGTGATTTTCATAGGATTGTAGATTTTCTTCTAATTGTAGGGATTGCATTTGCTACCAGGAATCCATCCAGAATAGGGCATTCTGGCCATTGTGAACTTCCCAGAAAGCATGTTCCTGTACGAGTGGTCAATTTTTCTAGGCCGCATTCCAGATTTTGGAGCCTTGATTTTTCTCTTGCATTCTTATTAGATGGATTTGATGCATATGTGGGTCATATTTGCATTTCCAAAGTTTTTCCTAGATCTCTGTTGGATTTTTGAGCCATCTCCACCAAATTATTTCTCCTATGGTGTTGTTTAATTTTCCAGGGTCCTGGATGCCCAGACCACCTAAATATTTGGGCTTGCAAACTTTGTCCCAGTTGACTAGGGCCCATTTTGTGTTCGGGTTATGTCTATGCCATAGAAATTTTCTTTGCGGATTCCTTATTTTCTTTATGATTGATTGGGGGGTAGCTAGGGCTAAGAATAGGTAAGTAGGGATGGCTTGGAGGAATGACTTTAAGAGGACGATTTTGGTTGGAAGGTTGAGGGAACAAAAGGTCCAATTGATGAGACGACTAGAAATGGAGAGTAGGAGAGAGTCCCAGGAGATTTTTCTAGCTATTGTGTTAGAGAGAGAGAGTCTCAGGTAACGAGAAGGTAGAGTGCAGACAAGGGTATTCAGAAGTTAAGAAAGGTGTTTTTGGATTTCTTCAGGAGTATAAAAAAATAAGAGCTGCAACTTGGACAAATTAAAGGTGGTGTTGGAGGCTTCGCTGAAATCCGAAAGGATAGAGCTTAGTTTATTTGCTTCTTGCATAGTGGGGGTGTTCATTAGCAGTGTGTCATTGAAAAAATTGTTGTGGGAGGTTGTCGTTTGTAACCCATGAAGAGGGAGACCTTGGAGGGAACCATTCTGAACTGAAGCTTTGATATAGCATCCTAGGCCCTCAACCATTATGAAAAATAGGAAAGGGAAGAGAGGGTCACCTTGACTTATTAATCTTGTGGGGGAGAAGGGTTGAGAAGGGACTCCATTGATGAGGATTGAGAAAAAGGTTGAGGAAATGAGGTTCATTATCCAAGATATCCAATCCTTATTGAGAATGAAATTCGATAGAAGAGATTTCATGTACTGGCATCTTAGTTTGTCAAAATCTTTTGAAAGGACAAGTTTTAGAAGCATACTTAGAGTGCGTGTGCTTTTAAGTGAATGAATGATTTCATGGACAAGTATGATGCTATCCATGATTTTCCTTCCTTCGATGTATCTTGATTGCTCCTTGGAAATGATGAAGGGGAGGATTGGCTTGAGTCTTAGAGCTATGAGCTTGGAGATGATTTTGTAGATCACATTGAGAGTGCTAAGAGTCTGAAATTCTTCAGGTTTGTTACTCTTTCTTCTTTGGGTATTAGGGTGAGGAAAGTGGAAATTAGTGTTGGAAAAACTTTGCATGAGCTGTGTGATTCCTCCACCAACTTCCACACTTTTTCCCTTAGCATTGGCCAACAGGAGTGGAAGAAGTCTATGGTGAAGCCATCTGGGCCTAGAGCCTTGCCTAAGGGTAAATATTGAATAGTCCAATTCACTTTTTCTTACGTTATTGGTGTCATGTGAGCCTCATTCTATTCTTGGGTGATAATAGTTGGGATATTTTGGGTTACCTACTCTATTGATGAGGTGCGTTCCACCTTTGGTTCTAAGAGGAGATCCCTATAGAAGTCTAAAAAATTGTGCGATATTTCCTAGTGAGTGAGAAAGGTATTTCCTTGAGGGTCTTCCAGCTTCATAATGTGATTTATGTGGCATCTCTGGATCATGGATCGGTGGAGAATTTGGTGTTTTTCTCTCCCTCATTGAGCCATTGAACCTAATATTTCTGTCTCCACAGAATTTATTCTTTCTTGTATCTTTCCTCCAGTTGCCTTTTGATTTCATTCTCCTCCTGATGCTAAGTGATAGTGTGACCTAAGTGAATGTTTTTCCTCTTAAGGTCCTCTAGTTTTTGTTCTAGTAGTGTCCTTTTCTGAAAGATGTTCCCAAATAAGTCTTTGTTCCATTTACGCACCCGTTGTTTAAATTATTTGAGCTTTTTCTAGAAGCAATACATTTTTTATCCCCTTTGTATTTTCGTTGTGCTCCACCAGTGATGAGCTAGCTCCTAGAAGTCTGGATGGGAGAGCCAAAAAATTTCAAATCTGAAGGGTTTTAACTTGGGGGTGGTGATGGTGTCAACCCATAGCTGAATCGACCAGTGGTCCGAGCCTACCTTCTGGAGTATGTTGGAATCTACAAGGGGGGCTTCCAAAAGGAGAGTTTCTAAAATGAGAAAGCAATCTAGACTACAATCTATTTGTTGGTGACATGATCTTTTGTTGGTTCAGGTGTAGGTAGCATTTCCATTCTCTATGTCTACTAGTCAGAGATTCTCTATGAGTTCCTAGAATTTTATGCTATCCTGCTCCAAGCACTTTTCCCCCCTCTTTTCTCCTCCAGCATGAGAATCATGTTTAAGTCGCCCCCAATGATCCATCACTTGTTCTCAACTAGAGAGCCTAGGTAATCCAAGCTTTGTAGAAAGAGGTCTTTATCTTGGTTGTTTTGTGGACCATAGGCGTTTGTGATAATTCCATCCTTCTCCAAACCTATGGCGTTGTAGTGTGTTTTGATGGTACTTGGAGTGGAGAAACAATTATCCAGAATGACTGTAACAAGATTCCAAAGTATTTCCAAGCCTCTTGAATCCCCTTTCGATTCCATTTGATAGGATTCACAGTTGTGCCAACATCTCTTGAGGATGTCTTCTACATTTTTCCCTGCACATTTTGTCTCTTGTATCAGGAGCATATCAGGGTCTTCCATTTTGATGCAATTTCGGAGAAACCTTTGTTTGGATCTTCCATTTAGGCCTCTGATATTCCAAGTGAGGATATTCATAGTTAACAGTTTGGTGGGTGGGAGAAGGAGATCTCTGAGAGCCTATGAATCTATCCCGAGTTGATCATATAGTTTCCTTCCTCCTTTATTAGTTGATGAGCCATTTTTCTGCCCCATCGCTTGTTTTCTTTTGGGTGTTTTCTTGGCTCTTGTTTTGGGTCTGTGTTGATCCCCAAACTAGATGTAGCCCCTACTGATGAGTCCAGAAAAACTTTGGAAACTTTTCTGAGTTGGTCCTCTGGTAAGGTTTGGATATCCTTCTTGTTGAGTGCTTCTTCTAACCTGTCTAGGTTGATTTTTTCTAGGTCTTGCTCATCCATTTCCATGACTATTTATTCCTCTCTTTCTGGTTCTTTTCCTGAGACTAGGTGAGTCTGTGGATCTGCTTGATTCACTAGGGTTCGATACTCTTGTGATGGATGATCATCCTTGTGATTACTGGGATATTTCCTCATAGACTTGTGGGGGTTTTCCACCTCTTATGCCTCTAGAAGGCAATTGAGGGCTTCAAATGAATTATTATTTAGGTTCTTTCTTCTGTTGATGGTTCTGGGCTTCTTCTATGCTTGTCTCCTTCAATTTTGAACTTGGGTAAATCCTTCCTTTGGTCTCTCTTTAGATATCTTCTTGGCATTGAGAGGAAGTCTCTGAAAAGGTGTCCATGTTCATGGCATTTTCGACATATGAAAGGGATGTGTTCATAGTCTATAGTTTGGGCCCATTCCTCGTCTTGGCATTCTAGTGTAACTATGCCTAGAAAAGCTTTAGAGATGTTCATATAGACACATATCCTTGCATAAGAGGTGTATTTTATCTGTTTGGTAGCTTTCAAAGATTTGACATATTTACCCAAGGTGTTTCCTATGCCCAGCAAAACTTCCTCTAATCAGAACTCTTGAGGTAAGGAATAGACACGAATCCATACCAGTGCATATGTGAAGTTTTACTTTTCTAGGCAGAAGTGATTTATTCAGAAACATAGGTAAAGTCTAGCCAAGTTGTAGAAATACAACCCCCCTTCAAAGATCTTGTCCCTATCCTCTAGATTGTAGAATATTACTGTAAATCATCCTTTGGAGCTCATACTCTCCCTTGGGGTTCCACCACACTTTCATTTAGCGAGCTAGGTCCTTTTTTGAAGGATAGATACCTAGGAATTTTCCTATGAGGGCATGGTATCTCATGAGTTGTGTATTCTCCCCTATCCTAGTGGTTTTGATGATGTACTTGGGTTAAACCGAGGCTTGGGGGATGCATTTGTCAGGTATCCAGGCCCGATCTTCTTTTGGATGCAAGGACTTAGCATCCATGTTCAATTATTTTCTTACATCTAGCACAGATCCCCTACCCTCGGGATGAGATCAGTGAAGGATCTTTTCCAAACCACGTGAAGATTTAATTAAACCCCTTTTGTTTAAGCCCCGAAATATTTTGGGTTTCACGAGTTGGAGGTTCTTGACGCAATGTCACAACTTTTACAATCGCCAAAATGCAAAACGTCAATGAAGGTTGACTCCTCCAACGCGAAGAGAACATGCCACCTATTACCCACTAGTTTCGGCTTTCGATACCTTGAGCAAACAACCAACAGTCGTTCCTCTTCCCTTATGATTCCACGAATTCTGAAATTTCTCCTTTTGGCGAGATCGACGGCCTTTCAGGATTTCCGCCAAAGCTTGACCACTCCTTTGACTCCCTCCGCACATATCCTCTGACCGATACTTGGGACCCACCTTTTGATGTTTCTCTCTTCGTGATTTCAGTAGTTGTGTTGACCATGCAACTCTACCTCTTGACTCCTAAAACCCAGAAACCCGATTGGTGCCCAACGAGTATTGTCCCTCAACTTTTTGGGAATTTTTCCTTTCACTCTTCAGGATTTCGTGAACCAGGAGTTTGAAACTCTCGATTCCAAATTCATTGCCTCCTCTACTTCCTGAACCCAGGAATGCTAAAATGCCGAAATTCCACTCCAAAGACGCGTCATGTTTCACTACTTTGGGGTTTTCAATGCAAAGGGCCCCAACTCCTTGTCATCGAAATTTCCAAAATGTCGAACCCCGAAATGTTGAAATTACACACCTGATAATCCCTTTCATGATTTTGGAATTAGAGTGACCAAGGATTTTGGCCTGCACTATAAACTTACAGATCCCGAATCCCCAAAATGATCTATCAGCTCAAACTGACCATGATCAATAGTTCGCATTAACTCTTGATGTCAGGGTGGTAGATTCATCCAACTCCTAACCAGCTTACATCTCCTCTGGATCCTACGGTCCTAACGACTTCACGAGTTCTCCACGGATAGTTCTGACCACAAGATGCACTCAATTCATATGCGTTTGCCCCAAATTTCCTTATGACCTTGCACAGTCAAATCTTTTGCATCTTCAGATTATTATACATTCCCCTTGGGAACCTCTCCTTCCTCAGATGTGCAAGAACAAGATCACCAAATTCAAATTGAAGTTCTCACCTGTGTTGATCTTCTCTTCACTTTTATTGTTGACTTGAACTCTGCAATGGCTCCTTAACTCAGCTGTGAAGCTCCTTCATTCCTTCTGCAAATTCCTCTACACTAGCACTCCTGAATTCATTTTGTTCTGAATCATTCAATTCGTAAAATCCCCTTGCCTACATTCCATATACAATCTGGAATGGACTCTGCCCTATGCTTCTATTGAGTGAATCATTGTAACCGAATTTTGCATGTGGCAGAATGTGATCCCATTGACTGTGGTGTTCAGTCACTAAGCTTCTTAAAAAATATCCCAAGCTCATGTTCATGAATTTTGTCTGTCCATCTATCTAAGGATGATATGATGAGATAAAAGACAAACTTGTCCCAAAATTCTTCCATAAGGTCCTCCAGAAATTCCCTATGAACTCAATATCTCGATTAGACACAATACTCTTTAGCAAGCCGTGAAGTCTGACGACTTCCTTGAAAAACAGGTTTGCAATATGAGTTGCATCACTGGTTTTATGGCATGGTATGAAATGTGACATATTTGAAAATCTATTGACTACCACAAAGATTGAATCATATCCTCTATGTGTCCTTGGTAGTCCCAATACAAAATCTATACTCACTGCGTCCCACGGCCTTTCAGGTATGGGTAATGGTTGGTATAACCCTGTGTTCTGCCTTTTTCCTTTTGTGTGCTGACAAATTCTACACCTATCCAAAAATTTCTTGACATCTTTCCTCATCCCTGGATAAAAATATGAGCCATTCAACTTTGAGAACGTCTTGTCATGAACAAAATGTCTGGCCAATCCTCCACTATGTTTTTCTTTCAGCAAATTCTCCCTCATGGAGCATTTCGAAATACATAGTTGATTTCCCCTGAACAATAATCCATCCTAGATCATGTATTCAGTCCATTGGCTTCTATCCCTGAGAATCAGATTCTCATATGCCTCATATGCCTCTTTAAAATCTGGGTCATCCCTGTACATTTCTTTGAGGTTATCAAAACCCAAAGTCTTGAATCTGAATTCCTGCATAAGAAAACATTTCCTTCTCAAAGCGTCAGCAACTTTGTTAGCAGTTCCAGAAATATGCTTAATCACAAAAGTAAAATTTTACATGTATTCAACCCATTTAGCATGTTTTTGGTTCAACTTCTCCTGTCGAGTCACGAATTGCAAAGCATGATTATCGTTGTACAAAACAAACTCCTTGGGAACCAAATAGTGTCTCCATTTCTTCAGTGCTTGTATGACTGCATAGAATTCTTTGTCATATGTGAAGTACTTAATCTTCCCTTCATTCATCTTTTCACTGAAGTACTCAAATGACCTATCATATTATCTCAAGACCGCTCCAATTGCAAATCCACTCATGTCACACATGACCTGGAATGTCTTGCTAAAATATGGCAAAACTAGAATTGGTCGCTCAATGATCTTCTTCTTCAGCAAATCGAAGCTCTTCTCTGCTTCCTCCGTCCAATGAAAATATTTATGTCTTTTCTTTAATGTATCCATCATTGGTGCACTAAATCCACTGAAGTTTCAGATGAATTTCCTATAGAAGCTGACCAAACCATGGAAGCTTTGAACTTCAAACACGCTCTTCGGCGATGGCCAATTCTTAATCGCCTTATCTTTTCTGGATCCATTTTTAATTCATTTGCATAGATAACAAATCCCAAATAAATGAGTTATGTTCTCATGAATGACTATTTCTTCATATTAATCAACAATTTCTCCTGCTGTAATCTCCTCATTACTGTAACTAAATGCTTTAAGTGTTCTTCTTCTGTCCTGCTAAAAATTAATATATCATTAAGATATACAATGATGAATTTCCCAATGAAATCCTTAAGAACTTCATTCATCAACCTCATGAAAGTGTTGGGCGCATTCATTAAGCCAAATGGCATGACAAGCCATTCATACAGCACCTCATTCATCTTGAATGTTGTCTTCCATTTATCACCTTCTCTCATCCGAATTTGATGATACCCACTTTTCAAATCAATCTTTGAAAAAAACTTTGCTCCACTCAAACAATCCATCAAGTTGTCCATCCTTGGCAATGGAAATTTGTATCTGATGGTAATCTTATTGATTGCCCTTGATTCTGTACACATTCTCCAGCCTTCGTATTTCTTTGGGCTGATCACTGTCGGAACAGCGCATGGAATCAAGCTTTCTCGAATCAATCCTTTGTCCATTAAGCCCTGGACCTATCTCTTAACTTCATTTTCCTGTAGCATCAACCGATATGCTGCTTTGCTCGAAAAACTGGCTCCAAGTATAAGATTGATATGATGACTTATACTCCTGATAGGTGGCAACAAACAAGGTAGTTCATCCACTACTATATCAACAAACTCTCCCAACAACGCCTGGATTTCTTCTGGTAAATCATCTATCCTCTTACTGGTCAAAACAATTTTGGGATTCCTAACCACAATAAATTGTGTGTCTTCCTTCCTCTTAACCTCATCAAGAATTTCCTTCCCACTCATGAGAAGTATAGTGTTTTTCATCTATGTTCTCACCTCTTTATCCTTAATCGGCAGCAACATGTGAGTCCTACCATTTTTCTTCAGCGTGTACATGTTCTTTCTCCCATCATGAACTATGTTTCTATCATATTACCATGGTCAACCCAGCAATAAATGACAAACATCCATGAGAATGACATCACATAATATTTCATCTTTATATCCTCCTATTTTAAATTCAACTAAACATTGTTTAGTGACATTTACCTGATGTCCTTTTTGTAGCCCCGAAACTATGTATGGGCTTGGATGTACAACAGTCTCCAGCTCCAACTTTTCTACCATCTCCGTAGATACGAGATTGTCTATGCTACCGTTGTCCACTATGAACTTGCATACTCTATCCTTAGTTTTGAAAGCAATCCAAAACAGATTGTTTCTTTGGACTGGGTTCTCTGCCTCCTCCTCCGACTTCAAGAGAACTTTCCTCATCATCAAAGATCTTCTTCCCTCAGTGTCTTCTGCCTCAACATTCCATCCTTGAGCTTTGGCAATGTGAGTTTCACCACCATATTTCTTCTTATCTAGACACTCATAGGATTTATGTCCTACTTTTCCATAGACAAAGCATTTCACTTCACCTCCTCTGCCTCTTCCTCTTCCTCTGCCTCGAGGAAAAGTATTTCTATCAACATACTACCTTCCTTGTGAGCTTCCTCCTCTCTTAGGTTAAGGTTTCTTCCCCTCTTCTTTAGGTTTCTGAGTTCTGTCTTGGGAAAGTGTTTTGCCTCTGGCTTGACTTCTACCTTAGCCTCTTTGACCTTGCTTTCGGCTCATCTTCTCTTCATCTTTCAAAGCTATCTAATAAGCATATTTTACATTTCAAATGGTCATCATGCTCATCTCATCTTGAATGTCATATCACAGACCATTCATGTACCTAGAAAATTTTTCATCATCGCTTTCCTGATGACCTGCTCTGATGTTTATCCTGTAGAATTCTTCAGTGTATTCCTTCACTGACATCAACTTCTATCTCAAATTCTGCATCCTCTGAAACAAAGTGATTTGATAATCCCTGGGTATAAATTTGTCTTTCATCTTTGCAACCATTCTATCCCATCTTTTTATTTTTTTCTTGCCCTTGCAGTGTCTGTTAGCCTGTAGTTCATCCCACCACAGTGTTGCATGCCCTTTAAGTCTAGTAATGGCATGTTTGACTTTCTTATATTCCTCGACATCCTCATAGTCAAAGTATTTGTCTAGAGCTCTAATCCAATCTAGAAGTTCTTCAACATCTAAGTTTCCCTCATACATGGGAATATCCATTTTTTCTCTGGCACCTATCCGTGCAATAGCCCTGAATAGTCGTTCTTCTGCTGCATCTTCAATTGCAACTTCTTCTCCTTCGTTTCCATCTTCATTTTCACTTTCATCCTCGCTGATATCCCCAACGTCGACTATGCGCCTCTGTGTTTTCTCCATAGCATCAAGTCTGGCATGTAACTAACACATTTCTCTTTCCACTGTTGGATCAGGCATTGGCCTATCTCTTCTTCTCTACGGCATGGCTGAAAAATTTTCCTCTTTTCCCTCTACTACAAAAAGAAAATAATTTGTTCTATGCTCTGATACCACAACTGGTGTATACCCCCTGCTCTCGGGTCGAGATCAGCGCAGGATCTTTTCCAAACCACGTGAAGAGTTAATTAAACCCCTTTTGTTTAAGCCTACAAAGATTTCATGTTTCACGAGTTGGAGGTTCTCGATGCAACGTCACAACTTTTACAATCGCTGAAATGTGAAACATCAATGAAGGTTGACTCCTTCAACATGAAGAGAACATGCCACATGTTACCCACTACATTCGGCTTTCGGGACCTTGAGCAAACAACCAACAATCGTTCCTCTTCCCTTATGATTCCCTGAATTCCAAAATTTCTCCTTTTGGTGAGATCGACGACCTTTCAAGATTTTCGCCAAAGCTTGACCAATCCTTTGACTACCGCCACACGTATCCTCTGACTGATACTTGGGACCCACCTTTTGGCGTTTCTCTCTTCATGATTTTAGGAGTTGTGTTGACCATGCAACTCTACCTCTTGAGTCCTGAAACCCAAAAACCTGATTGGTGCCCAACGACTATTGTCCCTAAACTTTTTGGGAAATTTTCCTTTCACTCTTCGGGATTTCATGAATTGAGAGTTTGAAACTCTTTATTCCAAAGTCACTACCTCCTCTACTTCTCGAACCCTAGAATGTCGAAATGTTGAAATTCCACTCCAAAGACATGTCACGTTTCATGACTTTGGGGTTTTCAATGCAAAGGGCCCCGGCTCCTTGTCATCGGAATTTCTAAAATGTCGAACCCCAAAATGCCAAAATTCCACACCTGATAATCCCTTTCGTGATTCAGGAATTAGAGTGACCAAGGATTTTGTCCTGCACTCCAGACTTAAGGATCTCAAATCCCCAAAATGATATGTCATCTCAAACTGACCACGATCAACAGTTCGTGTTAACTCTTGATGTTAGGGTGGCGAATTCATCCAACTCCTAACCACCTTACAACTCCTCTGGATCCTATGGTCCTAGTGACTTCGCGAGTTCTCCACGGAGAGTTCTGACCACTAGATGCACTCCTCGATGACTTATACCCAAACAATTCGGTGTTCTCCCTCTTGAACTTGAATTCTATGAGATGATTTTGATCTTTGTCTCCCTTTGAAAACTTCAAAGGTGTTATCCTTCTTAATATTTCACTTGTAAACTCAATCTTCCCAAAAGGATCCCTGCTCGCACTCCTTGCGGCAAACCTTCAAATAACCTCTAGTTATTTGAGTCTTCGACATTGTGCACTCTTTGCAACAGTAATCTCTCAATCTTCTTTCTAGATTTATAAAATCCAAGGCTTCAATTGGCCTGCACACACCTTGCACAACTATGTGCTTCACCTGCACTTTAGCTAGTATGAGAACAACGATATCTCTCCTGAGCTTTCTGAGATAAAACTCAGATCCTCGTCAACGCACACCTTGCGGACATTCACTGCACTCTTTGCAGGAATTCTCAAGGAGAGAAACAATTGAAAATCATTCTTCTCCTCTCTCAGACTTCATACACTCAACATGAAATCATACACCAGACACAGTATTGAAACAAATGCATAACAGAGAAATAAATCAACTGTAAACATACCATTCAACAAATGTAAACAGTAAGCATCATAACACCATGAAATTTGATTCGAAGCTTCATATAATAACTCAAGTGCTCATGTACATGGGTTCTTCTCTACAGCTCTCTGCTTCATCTCTACAGCTTATGAATTATGAATGATCATCAAAAGTTACAATGATACAAGAGTGAGGGTGTCTATATCTGTTTTCCCTCCTATACTTCTAAATTGTCTAATCTATTAAATTAATTCTACCTACTTTCATTCATTATGCATAAATGCCTTTACATTCTACAGATGAGGGAAACGCTCAAGATCTGTTTACAACATCTAGTTATAAATGTAAGTACGCTTCCCTTAGCTATTACATTAATGTCCATTCATTAATCTCAAAACATTTCAAAATGTACGTTGGTGCTTTTCCAGTTGTCCTCCACCTTTATGCATGCTTGGCTGGCTGCTTACGATGCTCCTGCATCAACATCCATTTATTGTTGCAGGTATTGGTCTTGTAAGTGAAATGGCATCTCAAAGGATGGACGACATGCTCGTGAGTTCTCCGGATCATTTGTGGAAACATTACAGTAAGAGGGGGATTTTGTCCCCCCTTCTGTTCCCATTCTTCTGTGACGGTCAATGACAGGGAGAAGAGGCTATCAACACATACAAAGGAGGTCATAAGTCATCGATGAAGTCATACTATCACTGCAATCGGGCCTATCATTTAGAATGCATTGATATTCGTTAAACATATATGGAGGCAGTAAGCCCAATAATCTAGATTAAATTGCAAAACCTGAATTGACATCTAAACAGACATACAACAACCATCATTCCAAAACAAGCTATGCATAGAATAATTCAATCATGCAAGTGTAATTTTGTTACTGTATAAGCCCAATTCTATGTGTCTCTAAAAAGTTGGGACATCCACCCAACACGACGAGGTATCAAAAACATGCCTATATTCATAAAAAAAAATAACCAGATTGTCACATAATCATGCTTAAAACTATGTGACTATTTTTTAGTGTGGAACCCAAGCTATCCATATTATACACAATGCGTAGCCACCAAAATACCATGATGCAACATCTCCATTTTACAAAACCAAAAACACAGTCATAGTAATAACTCAACCCATCGTGTTGAGCCATCGATCGAATACAATATTGCTTTGATTTAGTCAAACTGTAATCAAGTAGGCTATGTAAAACTCAGGCTTATACAATCAAACAATCATAAGCATATAGTGGATGTAGTTTCTATAGTCATCTTAGTTTCAATAATCATTTGACCCCAAAAGGAACTAACGGTTACATTGACCATTATTTCATTTTGTGGAAACACCACACGCTCAACGTGGTATGCATAAGAAACACTAAGCAATTGTAACCAATGGAAACCAAAAAATCCAAAAAATCCTTAGTACAAAAATACCAGTGATTGTGTATCAACCAACTAATTCACCATTGTCGTAAAAATCAATCGACCTAACAAGCTGTGGAAACCACGCATCAATTCGAATCGGGGCAGTGACCCTCTCAATTAACAATACTGAGTTATTAAAAATAAGGAGAGCGACTGTTTGTTTTGAATTGTGCAATTAACCATGCAGGGTTTACCATTGTTATATCAAGGTCATGACTAGATACCAAACCAACATGACTGGAACATGACCAACTGGGAGAGCCTGTACTCAAATTAGTCAACAATATACAACCATACAACAATAACCAAGTAGTAAACCCAATAGGCCAGGCTGATTTTCTCTATCAACCTTAAGACTAGAGGTCTAAGGGTTTGTTCTGTAGCCAACACCGGGAGAACAGAGCCAATTCCTTGTAATGTTGAAACCTCTGAGACCAACGGTGCATACACAGAGAGAACCATGACTTATTCATGGATAGGTAACAAATCCCACGACATGAAGGATGTAACAGAGGAGTGAGGTTGCAACTCGACCAATAAATATATTTAATACACGCAGGGTATAACCCTCATGGCTCTCAATCAAAAAACCAAAATGTTGAGGTGAATACAGGGTCAAGTAAGAACAAAAAACCCACTATCGACCCTTATTTGTGAAATCAACAATTAAAACTCATAAAAGCCAGAGACTGGATATAGTGATGCGAACACATGAGGGCAGTCATCCAACCAAGACCAAGAAAAACCCTCCAACTAAACCAGCAAAGATCACAAAAATTCCATATGGATGCTAATGCCCAGGATGACCACTATGAATTCAAGATTATTGCAGAAAGAACCATTGACGCTTAATTCCAAATAACAATTTTTTACACAGTTGCAACACTTCAGGAAAGCACAAAACAATACACCCTGAGACAGTAATCATTTTATAACCAGAGAATACTCATGAATGGCCAAAAAATGACATACATGTAATTGAATTCCTTAAAACATGAGTTGGTTGAGTGGTTCCTCTCTGCTAAGAAATCAGAGCATAACCACAATAGCAAGGTCAAACAATAGCTCGACTGGGGTGGCATCTAATGGAAGGAGTAAGGGTGGCGCGTAGTAAATGCACATCGCCTCCACCCACAGTCAATTAAATTCAATAGTACATGCCAACAAGTTCTTCATTAACACCAATAATCATACCATGTATCGAAACCATCACCTCATTAAAAGCCAATAGTGTGACCATAATATTCCTTAACTTATGCCATACATAAAACAACCACATACCATATAACATAGTTAAATCACATAACCATTAGTGCCTATTTCTTTGTCAAAATGCGCCACCCATATCATGTCCTCCCAAGATATACCATATGTATATCAACCATATAAATCAATTAAATTGCATGACCATTAAATTACTAGCTAGGATGTAACCATATCCATTTTAATCTTTCATGTATGTAGTATAGTAAAATTGCAGAGTCAAATCCCTTTTCTTTTGCATTTGTTATAGTATTTTTTCCTTTCTTTAAACCGCCTTTTATGTATTTTCACTAACATGTTTGTTGTGCAGGTGCGATAAGAAAATATATCAATGAATAGCATAGGCCATAGTAACATAAGGAACCAACCCTTTATAAGCTCAAATCATATCCAATAACAGCAAGATCTCATCAACCATGTAAGTCGTGTCACACATCATCACGACATCAAATGTGAACAAATCTGATCTTCACTAATACAAGGGGGTCCCACCTACTACTATTATTTAGGTTTTATAATAATAGGCTTTAGAAACACTTTGCAGGCAAAACTTTGTTGATGATTTTAATCGTCAACACAACTCAAGCTCATTAAAAAATGAAATAGAGGTTTGGATATCAACCCAAGAAAAAAGCATAGTTTATTTTCGATTTCAAGCTCGTTAAAAATGAAATTGATCATTGAGCATAGTTCTTTTACTATGTCAAGCTTGTTAAAAAATGAAATAGACCCTTATGAGCATAGTTATTTTCATATGTCAAGCTCATTAAAAAACAAAACAGTCGCCTCTCCCATTGAGTCGAGTCTTCCATTACAGCTTATAGTTGAACCTTCCTTCCATCCACCTCGGTCACTTGATCATTTTTATTCCTCCATCTCTGGTGGAAAGTTTTCCTATCAGTAACCAAGAGTCTATTTGTTATAGAAATTGGCGATAGGAGAAGAATTAGTTGAAGAAATGAAGCTTGAGGGGCATGTCTCCAGCCTTTGATCATCATTCTGGAGTCAATCTGCTATGTTCTCAACTTGGGGGAAAAGTATCAACTATTGGAGTTACTTCACAAACACCTAGGATTTCTTTTTCCTAAGTTTTTTTTTTCTTTATTAGTCATAATTAGTCATTATCCTATCCCCTATATTTTAGGAGAGAATATTCCACCTGGAGAATATTCTCTTTCAGTTGACACTTCAGTTTGACTAGTTGAGTTGAGTTTAGATGTTGCATTGGGATCATCACCATGATATTTCTACCTTGCCTTGGGATCATCACCAAACTAGTGCATTAGCCTTGATTCCCTGAGTTAACTCCTCACTACTCTTTGTTCAGTCAATTAACTGAAGACTAGTTGACCAGTTAACTCAGCTAGGTGGTAGTTCACTCCCATAACTGTCTAAGAGACTAGACTAGGTGGCAGTTCACTCTTGTAACTGTTGGTGGGTGTACATATCACTCTATACCACCACTATGTATCATTATTTACTCATGTATCCTATATCTATTGTAAATTATTCACTCTTTGAGTGTGGAATACGGTTAATGAGAATTCTTCCATTCTTTCTCTCTTGCTTCTTCTTTTTCAATTTATCTCTGCAAATGTGTGTGGTATTTTATAGCTAGATCTACTTTGAGTAGTTTCCACACATTTACATGGTATCAGAGTCGATGGACTGCTAAGCAAAAGCTACACCAAAAACAATTTGCAGGTACAAAATATTGAAGACAACAAAAAGATGGATTATTCGCCAAAAATACTTCTCACTCCTCATAACTACTTGGAATGGAAGCCAAAAATTATTCTTATGCTCAGATGCATAGGCTTGTACCAAATAACTATGGCAATGGAAGTAGATCCTGATTCTCTCGATGAGAAAAATGACTTTCTCAATAGACAAGATATGGCCATAGGATGTATCCTCTATTTTATTTCTCCCGAAATTCCCCATCAAGTATATGATGACTCAAGAGAATTCACTCCAAATGATTTATGGAGTAGATTGGAGGTTTTATTTGGGAATAAGGAAGAATGCATGCAAAATCTTGACAAGATAGAGAATGTAAAAAAGCCACTAGAAGATAAATCATCTGAGTTTGAAGATCCTTCTACACAAGTATCTACAGAAATTTGTATTCCATTAATTGAAGATGATTTCTACTTCATTTCATATTTGTTTTCTGAAATTCATGTGGAAGATATATGGCATGCATCTCAGTGGTCACATGTAGACACTTTTGCATGCACTATGCATGCATCTTAGGAAACAAAAAGAGAGCCGTGCAAATCAGACTCCATTCTGATATTTTCTAAGCACAATTTGTAGAAAAAAATTCGATATTTGAATTCCTCTCAGGAAAATATCCAATTTCAAAAAAACAATCGTCCGAAATAGAGTTCGGGAACTGAAGTTATGATCATTTCAAAATCAACAAAATTTCATCATTTTTCTGGAAACAGCCGCACGGTTTTCAAAGTTTCATCCAAAATTTATTTGGATATTATTCATTAAAAGAAGAGAAATTGGATATGTGTGGACATCTCAATGGTTCATCTACTTCATCATATCTGTGCATACATCTACATCTTCAACAAAATCTTCAATGAGCACAAACTTGCATAGTTGCGAGGTCTTCTTGGAGTGAAGGACACAGTTGCTTAGCAACTGCTTTTTGTTCCTTCTCATTTTTATTTTTTTGTATGCATTGTAATTTGAGGGGGGTGGTTTCCCATGGGGTTTTCCCTCTTTCTTCACTTTATTTCAATGTATCTTTCGTATATGGGTAACTAACATGGCCCTTTTGTTGGGACCCATTCTTTATTTTCACCATAGTGATGTTCAGTGGGGGTGTTGGATTTACTTTACACACACCTAGGATTTATTTTTCCTAAGGTATTTCCTTCTTTATTAGTCATAATTAGTCATTATCTAGTCTCCTATATTTTAAGAGAGAATATTCCACCTGGAGAATATTCTCTTTGAGTTGACACTTTAATTTGACTAGTTGAGTTGAGTTTAGATGTTGCATTGGGATCATCACCATACAACATTGGGATCATCACCATGATAATTCGACCTTGCATTGGGATCATCACCAAAATAGTGCATTATCCTTGATTCCCTGAGTTAACTCCTCACTACTCTTTGTTCAGTCAGTTTATAACTAAAGACTAGTTGACTAGTTAACTCAGCTAGGTGGCAGTTCACTTTCGTAATCGTCTGAGAGACTAGAGTAGGTGGCAATTCACTCCCGTAACTGATGGTGTGTGTCTATATCACTCTAGAACACCACTATGGCTCATTAGTTACTCATGTATCCTATATATATCGTACATTATTCACTCTTTGAGTGTGGAATACGGTTAATGAGAATTCTTCCATTCTTTCTCTCTTTCTTCTTCTTTCTCAATTTCTCTCTAAAAATGTGTGGTATTTGTTGATACTGAGAGGGGGGTGAATCAGTATTAAGTACAATTTAAAACCGTTTTCAACTTATTCTTAAACCATTCAACTATATCCAATGAGCAACGAACAATAGTATAAGAGTTACACCAATACACCACAATACACCATGCACAATATATGAGAAATAATCAATAGTTATTGTTCAAGGGACGTAATGACATCCAAAGGTAGCTATAGGTTCCAAATGTAAATGGAGGGATAAACCTCCAAGAGGAAGATGCAATCCTCCAATATCAAGATAGAGTTGAACTCTCCATCCTTGCCCCTTCATTCCACCCAAGAATATATGAGAGATAATAAAACTTTACATTAAATCATCACCATCAACCAATCATCACATAGAACCTGATAATGCTTCCTGAGGCTTCTTCAATTTATACAATTCTTCAATTATTAAAGTAATATGATCCTGTATATAATATTAATCAATGTATTCTCTGAAACTCCTCCAATTTTCACTCCTTGAATCCTCCCCAAAAAGAAGTTATAGAAAGAATGGTAGACTTTATTCAATTCTGGTCTATTCAGGAGACCGAACTTGTACAGAATGCCCCGCGCTCAATATTTAACATATGAATATGAAACTCACATACAATAAACTACAATATGTACTATTTATAATGAAAATTTTCCCACATCATTTTGATTCTCGATGAAGAAGTTATGACTGTTTTACCTGGAACACATGTTTATTGACTAGCCTCAGGACTAGTCACAAACCCTATCTTCCATAGAGTGTATCTCCATAATTATAGTGAATCAAGAGCTGAAATTTTTCCCAAAGTTACCTTAATATGTATTCTCAATACCATATCGATTTCACCATTGGAATCATTATAGAAAAAAAATTATAGCAAAAATGGTAAGATGAACTGAAAATAACATACCTTAGAACACATCACCAAAAGGCTTCATCCTCCCTTGAAATCTGGCCTTATTTACTTCTTATTTCCACTAAAATTCAACTTGTATCAAAATGAATGTATAATGATGTTTATTTATACCATTTATGTCACTTCATTTTAACATTAGGGCCGACCTGACACTTTCTTATTTTGTAATTCTTTTCTTTAATTATCTTCAGGGCCTACATGTACTTCCTTCTTCAATTCACTTTGTCATCTTCAAAAATTCATTTCTCCTCAACCATGAGGATCCACATGATTTTCCACATACCATCAAAAACAACATGATGTATGCTATCCATTCATGGGTGTTTTATATGCATGTGCATTGTCCTTCATGTCCAAATATCTTTATCAATCTTGCAGTCCAAAACCCATGACTAGGGTTGACATCAATGACAACAACCAAACTTCCAACAATCTCCCCCTTTGTCATTGATGGCAACACTCATGATCCCCCTATCATCATGATCCCAATTTCTCTCCCCCTTTTACATAAATGGAAAAGGTTAGGGCTGTTCCCCCTGAGTTTAATGGAAAAATGTAACTCTCTTCTTTGGGGCTGCTCCCCCTTAACATGTGGCACTCAATAATACTTCATCCTTATTTTTGGTCTTTGGGATTTTTTCTTCCTTAGAATCCTTTTGTGTGGCTTCTGTCTTTTCTCTCTTCTTCATGTACAGGATGTATATGTCATTCAGTCTTCTTGTTGTAGTTGCAACCAATCTTCCTGAGTTATTTTCTCTGATTTTACATTTTCAGGAATCAAATGTAAGAGTGTATCCTTGATCACACATTTTACTAACACTAAGTAGACTATGATTCAAGTCTTCAACCAATAGAACATTCTTTTCTTTTACATTTTTTCTTCCAAGCTCTACTGCACCTTCTCCAAGTATTTTGGTAGATGAGTCATCTCCAAATGAAACATTGCCACCCTTTATCTTCAAGCTGATGAATTTGTCTTCATCCCCGGTCATGTGTGAAGAACATCCACTGTCTATGTACCATTCATCTTCTTCTTTACATTCTTCAGCAGTCAATTCTATTCGACAATATTCATTGTTTGGAATCTCTTTCCTTCTCCATACTGTGGTTGGCATAGGGACATCTTCATTCATATATATGCAATCTTGTGCTTTGTGACCAAGATAATTACATTTGTAGCATGCAATATTTGTGTCCATCAATGGGGAAAATGAATTATAACTTATGTTGACAAATCCATGATTATTTCCATATCTTCTATTTACACCATTCATGTTTCTTGTGTATGTGTTCCTTTCATTGATTCTGCAATTAATTGCCTTATGTCCAAAAAATTTGCAAGCATAACAATGACCAAGAAAGAAATTTTGATACCTTGGAGTAAGTGGGCTTCTTTGTGATGTAGTCCATCTGGGTTCATGATCTATTATTCTGTAGTTTCATTCATACTGATTGAAGCTTCTTTGATTCCTGAAGGTAGGAGGTCTTCTTGGATATTCATATCTTTTGTAATCATTCCTTCTTTATGGTATCCTGGTCCACTTCTCATCAACTGTCTATGTAGCTCTTTCTTCAACCTTCTTGTTGGTATTTTCATATTCTTTGTATGAAGTTTCACCCATGCATCCAAGATGTGTTAAGTCTTTCGGCACTTGAGAGTTTCTTAAGCTCTTCCTCAATGAGACAACTTCTTGTTCAAGTTTCTTACAATATTCTTCTTTCTTCTTCATTTGGACATTCCTTATTTCTCCTATTCTTATTTCTTCTTCGAGTAGAGTTTTCAAGGAAATGGTTTCTTCTCTTAGTTTATCAAAGTCTTTTAATTGTTTCTTCAAGATTACAACTATCTTTTCACAACTACCCAATTCACTTCTTAGTTTTCTTTGCATGACTTTGAGCTTTCTATTTTCAATCTCAACATGCTTCAATTTTTTAAGATTCTCATTTTCTTGTTGAATAATTTTTTCTTCATGATTTTCTTCTTCTTCATTGGAATTTTCTTCTTCGGTGTCATTTCTTTGAATCCTTGGATGAGGACATTCAAATTAAACATGACCTACTCCTTCACCATTAAAGCAAAATAACTGACCTCTATTTTCTTCTTTGAAATCTGAGATGTTGTAATTTGCTTCAACGTCTTCTTCTTCTTCTTCTTCTTCTTCTGCGTCTTCCCTTACATAAAGGTTTTGTAGCTTGTCCCAAATCTCTTTTGATGATGCACATGATCCCACATTGGATTTCATTGAATCTGTCAATCCATCCAGGATGGTATCTATTGCCAATTTGTTGTTCCTTTTTGCTTCCTTCTGAGCTGTAGTCTTTGTTTTCTTCAAAGCATTGTATCCTGAAGCAATTGAGAACCAAACATCTGCCCCAAGATATTTCAAGTAAATTTCCATTCTATTACTCCAGTATTCAAAATTTCTTCCATCAAATGGTGGAATCCCATTTGGAATTTTGTCTTTCTTCTTAGGATCTTCCTTCCAGTGGTTAAATTGTATTGAAGGTAACCCGCTCTGATACCAATTGTTGATACTGAGAGGGGGGTGAATCAATATTAAGTACAATTTAAAACATTTTTCAACTTATACTTAAACCATTCAACTATATCCAATGAGAAATGAACAATAGTATAAGAGTTACACCAATACACCACAATACACCATGCACAATATATAAGAAATAATCAATAGTTATTGTTCAAGGGAAGTAACAATTTCCAAAGGTAGCTACAACTTCCAAATGTAAAGGGAGGGATAAACCTCCAAGAGGAAGATACAATCCTCCAATATCAAGAGAGAGTTGAAATATCCATCCTTTCCCCTTCCTTCCACCCAAGAATATATGAGAGATAATAAAACTTTACATTAAATCATCACCATCAACCAATCATCACATAGAACCTGATAATGCTTCCTAAGACTGCTTCAATTTCTACAATTCTTGAATTCTTAGAGTACTCAATGTATTCTCTGAAAATCCTCCAAGTTTCACTTCTTGAATACTCCCCAAAAAGAAGTTATAGAAAGAATGGTAGACTTTATTCAATTATGGTCTATTCAGGAGACTAAAATTGTACAGAATGCCCCACACTCACTATTTAACATCCGATTCTAAAAATCGCACAAGAAACTACAGTCCATACTATTTCCAATGAAATTTGTCCCATGTCATTTGGATTCTCGATGAAGAAGTTATGATTGTTTTACCCGGAACACCTATTTATTGACTAGCTTCAGGACTGGTCACAAACCCTATCTTCCACAAAGTGTATCTCCATAATTTCTCCACAATTATAGAAAATCAAGAGCTGAAATTTCTACCAGAGGTACCTTGATATGTCTTCTCAATACCATAGATATTTCACCATATGAATCGTTCTAGAAAAAAATTATAGAAAAAATGGTAAGATGACCTGAAAATAACATACCTTAGAACACATCACCAAAAGACTTCATCCTCCCTTGAAATCTGGCCTTCTTTACTTCTTATTTCCTCTGAAATTCAACTTGTATCAAAATGAATGTATAATGATGTTTATGTATACCATATATGTCACTTCATTTTAACATTAGAGCTGACTTGACACTTTCTTATTTTGTAATTTTTTTCTTTAATTATCTTTAGGGCCTACTGTACTTCCTTCTTCAATTCACTTTGTCATCTTCAAAAATTCATTTCTCCTCAACCATGAGGATCCATGTGACATGACACATACCACAGGAAACAAAATGATGTATATTTTCCATTCATGGGTGTTGTATATGCATGTGAATTGTCCTTCAATTCCAAATACCTTTATCAATCTTGCGGTCCAAAACCCATGACTAGGGTTGACATCAATGACAACAACCAATCTTCCAACAGTATTTTCTAGCTAGATCTATTATGTGCAGGTTCAACACATTTACACCAACCACCTACCTTTGGAATTTAGATTTGGGAGTGTCAAGAATAGTTTTATTTTGTTTCAATCTTGTGTAAAAATGAAACCAATCTCGAGCTTAGTCTTTTTCTTTCTTGTGCTCGTAAATATGTGAGAATAAGTTACCGACTTAGTATTTTTTCTTTCTCATACTCATAAATACATGAGAATAGGTTACTGAGTATACTTTTATCTCTTTTTAGGACTCATAAAATATATACGAAAAAGGAACTCTTCGGAGTCTCCTTTAAGCTCTTTTCAGACTCTCTAAGTATGAAAATATTTTTGACTGAGCTTGTTTCCTTTCACACTCGTTAAAAGGTTAGAAAGGGTGTCTTTCAAATGATATTTTACCCCTTTTTTGGCCTCATTAGACTAATTACAAAAAAGGAATACTCTAGTCCGACATGATTAGAAGATTTCTCCTAGCTATCGTTTTACGCTTTTTCGAACCCTCGGGACTAAATTTATGAAACATTTCATTGTGGAGTCTTCTTTACGACCTTTTTAGACTCTATAAACATGAAAATACCATCAATATTACCTTCGTTGGACTCATGCAACCAAACATTCAAGGACCCATTTGGGACCGAACTCTTCCTTCTTCAAGTTCGCTAAACATATGATAAGGGACTCATCGTAAGATGAGCTATATCGAGCATTTTTATCCTTCTCAATCTCATAAAAATAAAAAGAGGTACTCACCATTCATGGTGGGGAATTTTTAGAGGGTTTTTCCATATTGTTCTCTTCATTATCTAGAAACATCACTACTTTGAGTCTCCCTTGAACAATGCACTTGTTATATCATCACATCCAATAGTCGAGTTATCCATTATCTCTTATTGACCACCATTTACCTATCAAATTCCATTAATAGGTGTATTCCCAATGTCATGGCATTCATCTGAGTTAATGTTGTCGAATCAAATTATTTGTCATGCATAATTTTTCAAGGGAAGTTTCCTTGCATTGACAACCTGCAGTCCTTTTTTCCCTTTTTCTCTCTGCCATCCCTGCATCAGTTGTGCTCCACTATTATAATCTTCACACCATCTATATTTACTTGTTTCATGTCAATTTATGGGGGATACATCAAGTCCCTCCTTCGACATGTTTCACCCTGTCAACTACAACTCATTATCTATGATTGAAATCTAGAAACCCATCAGTACCCTAGGACTTTCACACATCAGTGGAAAGTATCCTTTCATTTTGAAAGTAGGTTTACATCATTGGATCATGTCAAATGAATCTATGAGTGTTCGATGTCAACTCCTGTATTTACACTTTGTATATTGTATTAGGTATCTTGAGTTCCATAATCATCATCAGTGGATTCCCTCACATTTGTTAATGGTATACATTAGTGCTTGGTAATCAAACAGTTTCTACCATGCTCTACTTCAACTCATTTATTCGCATGTTGTATATTCATACCATCTGGATGTAGGACAAAGACCTTGGGAAAGATCACACTTTTGTTAGCTTATATTCTTTCCCCAACTACGATGGAGAATATTCATGAGAACTTCACAAATTTCTCGGTTATTGATTCATCTAACTTATTTTTATGATGTGACATAGATCCACATTTTTACTTGGTTGTGGCTATGATTTCACTTGCTTCTTGCATGGATCCATAGTGTATACTTTCATGGCCATGATCGATTCATGATTGGTTCTTGATGGATTCATGGAGTATTTTGTTGTGTCCATCATCCCATCACTTATTTCATGCATGGATCTGTAGTGTATTTATGGAATCTATGCTCTTGTCTTTCTTACTAAGCATGGGTATGCCCACCTTAGGGATCTTTTTCTGCAGGACTAGTGATGCTCTTCTCCAAGATATTTTCCCAAAGCTCTGTGACTTTATTTATAAAGTGTTTCGACCATCAGAAACCTATTCTGACCTCACGCTTTAGGGGGAATTTGTTATAGATTTATTTTCCACCTATAATTAGGTCATTATCACCTAAATATCACCTAATCACTAGGTCATTATCCCCTAGAAACCCCTCATTTTAACCCTTAAAACCTACCACTTTTTCTTTGGGATTTCAGTTCAATTTATTCTTGTTCACCCCCTATATTCATTAAAATAGTGAATGAAAGGGCTGGTCACTCCTTTTGTATTATAAAGGAGTGATATATCACTCTTTCTATGTGCCTAGTGAGTGACAAGGTCTAGAAACTCCCATTTTTTTTATTTGGTTTCAATGGCTGAGACTTCCCACTGATTTCTCAAGGTTTAGCCTCGAGAAGGCTTCCATTATGAGCTCAATAATATTATCCTAATAAATATATGGAATTGTCCCTAAAGTCCTATAAGAACTAAACCATTTCCCATGGGAAAGGAGGAGGAAAGATCTAGCAAAGTTACTCTGGTGATTTGGTTGCAAGACTTGGGAAAGGAGCTTGGAAGGGAGTCCATCTCTTCAATCTACATTGGTAATTTGTAATATTTCTTCTTTGATTAATAGAAGGCATACTGGATGTTTCCCTCTATATAATTGTTCATATACGTTTATGTATTCATTGGTATAGAATTAGTATAATTATATGTTATGAAATACTATTATATTTGTTGTCAACCCATACATTATTGCTTTGATCTTAGGGTTTCATGTATGAATCAGATCTAGGAACATCCTTATTTTATGTCTCTATTCCCGTCTTAGACACTGGTAGAAACTAACAAAGCTCAGCTCCTGCAGGGTGCAAAATCCCCACAACACTCTTGTCTTTTTGTCTTAAACCACCATTAGGATAATCTATTCTGATTCTTCAACATGTTCTATAATTCTAGCCTCTAGCATTCTATCTATCTATGCTTTTACCTTATCCTTATATTTCAAATTCATTTTATAGGGGTCTATGTCACATAGTTTTCACATCTGGATTTAATGGAATCCTCATTTCTCCTACTTCTCCATTGATTCCTTTCATCTTTGAGAAATTAGTTGGAAAGAGATACTGGTATTCATGTAGTAAGTCAACAATCTTTCCAGTTGTTTCCTTGCTCTAGTAATCTCCTATGTGCACAAAATTAGGTTTTTCTTCTATACCAATGTTCAATTTGTGTGTTCTTAGGGGTTTTTCATATATGGATAACTCAATCTATGGTCCTTCTATTGTGTGCTCCCCTTCAATCTCTAATATCTGCAACTTCAAGGATCTTCCCGATCTTGGACTTGTTCTACGACATTATAATAGTGCATGAACTCTTAAACTATCATAATGGATCTAGGTGCACTATACAAAGGTAGTGATCTGTTATAACCCTAAATTGCACCACACATGCTTTCCTGGCATCAGGCCAACTCATATCCCTTCATTGCCAAAACATCTGCTGAACAACTCTTTAGAAATCCTCTTGTGTCAAGGCCCATGCACCCTAACCCATTACTGCATGTGTGTGCACACTGGCAAGCCCACTATAGCCTGCGTGTACCTAACAAAGCACAAAAAAAGGAAAGTTGCCGACGAAACAAAAAGCTATGGGTCAGTTAACTGAAACTCCCGGCCATGCAAAAATTATAGAATAAATTCTCGGGCGTACTCTCGTACTTCTACAATAATGGAAAACAAGTCGAATGATGTCCCCATATCTTGCATACTTCACAATATCCCACTCCTTGTTTTAATGGGTTTTATGCCCCTGTATCCATATACTGTGCAAATGTTGGGCATTCATATTTATGATGGTCTTTTGTCTTACATGTAACACACCAAACTTGTTAACATTTTCCCATTTCTTTCTTTATTTATAACAATTGAATCCTTAGCACAACCAATTGTGAATGAACTTGTGCCATTCTTGTGATACTTCATGTACCATAACAATGCATGACCTTTGAACGTCGTGGCTAACTACGCAATTTTTGTTTCCTCATCTTGGACATTCTTCGCAATCCATATCATATCACATACAAATATATTTTTCTTTG
This sequence comes from Picea mariana, assembly GCA_032191745.1. Classification (NCBI taxonomy): domain Eukaryota; kingdom Viridiplantae; phylum Streptophyta; class Pinopsida; order Pinales; family Pinaceae; genus Picea; species Picea mariana. The sequence goes on from JASDQU010106193.1 coordinate 205,675, forward strand.
GGTCTTCTGAGCTTGCTCCCTAAAATTCAGGCATTCTTAATGTATTATCTATTCCTTCCATTATATTTTGTGTAGTAATTACCTTCGGTAATGTTTATTAACTCCAGTTTTTTGTGCTACTCCCACTATTTTGGCTATTGTTCTGACTTCCTCCACTAATTACAATTTCTCTTAACAAAGTTTTGGTTTCTTCTTTAGGTCTTGGTGATGCACAAAGGTAATGGGTTCTACACAGATTACAATCTAATATGAACTAGTGTGATCTGAAGCACTATGTTGGGGTCTCTTTTATCAAACATTATGTGATTCTCTTATCTATCATCCATAGTCTCCTTCTTACTATACCTAAACTTTTTCCCATAGCACAATAATCCAATATCTCCATCTGATTAACTATCTTCCTCTCTCAGAATCCTCAGTCCATATGTTCCTTACTTATCACTTTCATCTCTTTCCACTCTCATACCATCTTCTAGTCATCCCCCATTCCCCCTATGTGCATAAAGGCACCTAGAAATTAGATTATATCTTCATAACATTCTTGTCACACAACAACATATTTATCTAGGTAGACAGTGCATTCAGAAATCTTCCGTGTGAACCCTTGAAGAATTCATTCTCTCCAACACTATAAGACTGGGTACAATCTATTTCAAACTCTTTAATGTAACCCCCGAGTATACTATTCAACCAAAAATCAATTGCGTGAGAGACTTTATTACTTATTGTACACAACTGTCTGATTAATTGAGGATTCCAGTTTCTTGGAGCCTCGGATCAGAATCTTCCAACATTCTCAACTAGCCTTTTTAACCATTCAGTCAAAATTATTGAAAACTCACCGAAGAAAATTTCATGAATATCTGTAAACACATACCTTTGCAACCATTTTTAGTTTCTAAGTCATGATTTCCTATTTTTTTCTCTAGAAAATTCTTGTTCCTTCCTCAACCATTATGTAATCTCTTCCTTATTCGACCTCCAAAACATTCCCCTCAGTTACAGATATCGGTCCCGGCAATAGAACCATGTGTTGGAGTGCACTGAGCAGACCAAGGATTAATCATTAATAAACCAACAAAACCCTTAGACTTCATCCCTTTCGACATCACCTACAAAGTAGGTGAAGTATCACCCAAGGAATCTAGATGGGCTATAAGAATCAAGGTTCTGAGTGATGAGGGGAAGTGATGCATTCAAAATAACCATACTATGCATTATCCATTCATCTATTGTGTGCACAATTTATATTACCTAACCTTTAATTATCATTCAATATTCCATGTGCGTGACATTCCTCCACTTAACATTCATTCATTCATCATTAACTAAGTGTGCATGACCATAACAACATATAACAGTGACATCTTAAAAATTAATTATCATTGTGCAATAATAGTAAACATCATATGTATAAAAAATATAACACAAAAGAACACACCACGACACAAGGTTTTAACGTGTTTCACCCAAATCTGGGATACATCGACAACAACTGGTTTCTTATTTTATTCATTAGTAATATCCTTACAGTTGCACACTATGCTTACAATAACATGTATCAATTAACAATACCCAAACCTGCCTTAGTTGTTCTGCTGCAATGCGAGCATAACTCCCGAAAACCTCAATCATCGCTCAAAAAAACACTCACTTTAAAACTCAACTCATTGGCTAACCAACATTCTCGACTACTTCTACCCAAAAACCCATTACAATTTATATATTTACAATAGGGATAAGACCATTACAATGTGGAAAAAATGTCCCAAAATCCTAACTAATTTCCACCTTTTGTGCATTGACTCCTGAACATTCTCCAACTACTTTACGCATGCTTCTCCTTAGCCAAAATTTCATGCGACCCGTTCCTGCATGATTCCCAAGAATTCTCCAAAATATCCTTCTCCAACACCCACATCCCTTTCGGGGCTTGAGAAATAGGTTGGACAGGAATTCTCAGAGCCTTGTAGTTGTAGTTTGGAACCTTGGGAAAACAATTCACAATAGTTCTCTCACCTAGATACAATGCTCATAGGCCTGGCACCCTACTTCTTCAATAGCAAACATGCTTGACAACTTGCCTCTTCAGCCCAGTTTTACCCATAAAATGCTTCCAAGCTTCCCAAGTGCCAATATGGCTAATTTTTGCAGAGTGTGTACCGAGGATAGTAGAGAGTGATGTAATAATGGGTGAATAATGGGAAAAAGTTCTAATATTCCACTTTAAGTATGCATGTTCCCAACTTAACCCTTGTCATGTTGGGAACTACCTTATCCCCACCTTGTCCCCACTTGGGTTACATGTTTCCCCATACTTAGAAATTAGGATATATTTATATCCATAACTTTGGCTTTAACGAATATTAATATAATATTCCATTTGGCTTAATCCCCCTTATATTATCGTTTTTTCCTAGACTCTCGTTAGCCCCCCTTTCCCTTTCTAGTGTAGTTTACCCCCTTCTACTATTTTTGTTTGGTTGGTCTACAACAATGATGTGTTTTAATTAATAGTATGAATGATTATATGTTACAATAGTAGGATCACTGGCCTTTTAGCATATAATATCTTCGACCTAATAATCACATAGGCATTTTGTCCTATAATATCATGGCTCACCAACCTATAAAAATATATGTACAATTATAACTAAGGATCAACCCAGGGGCATTACATCCCCCTACCCCTTATTTATGCACTTTCCTCGATGCATTATATACAATGTACATTCAAAATTATTCAAAATGCTCCATGCCTTTGCGATTTGAATTTTTTTATCCTATTGTTGCTTTACTTTCCAAGAACCAGACACATGTATTCATACTTCAACTGGAAGTAATTTTCTATATTCCATAGCGCTTCTTCAGGAAAGAATTCTACTCATTGTGGAATTCTTGAGCTTCCTCTTCCTTGATGCACTCACCCTTCTAGGTTCAGGAATCCTTTCACTGCTACACAGTCCTTCAACGATCCATCTTGTCAAGGATTTCACACACAAGGAGAGCGCCAACTCATTACTATACCCCCACTATGGATCTACAATTTAAGGCCACAATGTACCAACAATATCCATTCTTCCCAAGCATTCCAACTGCAATACCATCATATCATATATATCACACATATACATTCATCATGAGACAATATCATATCAATTTTATTTCATAAGTAAATTAAACATTTTCCCAAAATATGAAATTCTATCTCATATTTGCTTGGATGTTGTAGCAATAAACATTAGTCTTTGTTATGGATTTAAACAACATCATATTTGAGACCAATTTTACTACAATAATTCCATCTTGCTTTCAACCAAACGGATCATTAGTATTTTCTGTGAAATATATTTTTATTGCAATAGCCACAAAAGTTCATAAAGTGACCTCAAAATTGTTCATGCTTGACAATTCAATCACTTATATCATTCCATTTATTACTTGTAGTGAACTTGTCATTCCCTGCACATGTATTATTAGCAACTAAGTTTTTCTTTCTCTCTCCATCATTATTATGATTCCTTGACAGATATTTCTTGTACTCCATCTTCATGTGACTACTTTAACTTGCAACTCTCTTGTTGCAATATATAGCAACTCCTGAAATATTCTCAACTCCAGGAGTCAGTAATAATTGTATCACTTCAGCTGCTAGCATAATCATTTCTATTAAGTATATTATATGCATATATGCATATATCCATCAAAATGAATTCAAAAAAATTATGCAAGAATAAACAACTCTATCATGCATTAGTGTAAGTATACCACTTACACACTTTCATAATATATCCATGCTTATCTATTCAATGCACCCTTGTATTGATTTCATAATGTTGTTTATCTAAGTCATGTATCCCACCAATGTGAATTATAAGGCCTGGCTAATGCCTTGACACATCATCCATACACTTCCTATTACTTATCTAACCATTTTCCTTCCTTTTCGACCCAAACACTACACCATGAATATAATTCTATGGTGCTATTTAGTGTTAGAAAAAAGGTTGCAATCCAAACATTAGCTCTAAGTAGGAATCTTCCTTGGATACTTGTGTGACTCTATAGCCTTTCCATATCCAACCATGTCATGGCCTCATACATGACTATATTTACTCACATCCATACCTATAATAGCTTCATACCCTTTTATTGCTTTGGTTATTAACCCATAACCAACAAATTCATGATGTACTAGTATATCACATGTATGCATTCAAAAGATAATAACTTTGATAATTATCACAGGCCTTCATCTTTTACCACACCTAGTGGTATCTTATTTACATTAATGAATTCAAATTATATAATAATTTCGTTTTATAAAATAAATTATGGTTGAGGGAATTCTTACCAAAATTTCCTTCAACAATTATGCAACATAAATTCATAAAATTCATACCTGCATAGTTTCCTTTAAATAAATTTGATGCTACCTAATTAGTTGGTAGCACTAGGAGTTCCCATGCCCCCTTCACCAACCTCTTATGAAAAAAAATAAAAATTTGTTGCTTCCTTTTATATGGATGAATCCCATATGTAGCAACATCATCAACAGTACTTGCATGTGTGCAATAAATTTTCTCTTTCTGGCACAACAACCACTATTAGCAACATCATATTCTTGTATATAACCATAGACTACTCCTAGTCTTTAACATGTTATATATATATATATATATATATATATATATATATATATATATATATATTCACTAATGCATCTTTAACATGCTTATAATTGCATATGTAATCTAACTTTTGGTGATATGTATGGTTGTCCAACATGCCATACCATATTTGTTGCTACAACAATTGCAACAACTTTTTCCATCATTCACAATTCTCTTTATTGTTCCTGGCTATCCTCAATTTTCTTGAATTCGTGTTTCCTCTTGTTCTCTCAAAAAAATCATTATGCATGATTGTTCTCTATCCTGAGCACCATTTTTCATCCAAATCACACTTGATCACTTAACAATTTCAGCCACATATAATGCTAATAATAATCTCATCCTTGATCTATTTACTAGATTCATCTGACCAAACACATACATGACCAAATTACATTTCCAACCATGCTCTCTTATTGACTTTAGATCTTCAACCTCCATTTACCTTTTTGGACCAAACTGATTCAACCTTTCCTTGACTAAACACTTCAACACTTGTAGTTGCTTGAACTATTATTTTCTCCTTTCCTAAGCCATTTGGTTTCAACTTGACTTGCATGGTAGATTTCTAGCATATTGCAATGCTACACAATATCTTCTTTTCCAACTTCATATAAATTAACTGGAAGTAGTTGAAACTGCTTTTACTTGCCATCATAGATTCCAGTGATACTTCCAACATCTTGGAATGTCACCCCTGGCTCTTTTCCACTTGAGATGGATTCTTTTCAAGTACCATCTCTTTTGAATTATTTGCCAAGCATAGAACCATTTCCTTCTACATGGTTCCTTATTGATTTCCCTTCAGGAACTTCATTTCCATGTTTATGTTCCTCTTAAATTGATATCTCCAAGCTACTTGGGAAATAGCTTCAGCACTTTTTGGATGCATTGACAATCCTCTTCTATTCTTTTCGTCCCTCATGGAGTGCTTTCATGCACCCTTATTATCTTGAAATCCACCTCATAGTTTATTCTTCCATTATCCTAAGATGTTCAAGGACTTTACTCCATCCTAGAAATTTTCATCCCTTTATTGAAAACCCTTCCTTGGAACCCAACTGAATTCTTTTGTATCCAATATGTACATAATACATTGCTTATGCATCAATTGGTACTCTTAAGCATACACTAGAAAATTTGGGTCATTTTGCGATGGCTATTTTGATGCTCTTACGACGTTATGTCGTGGAATTTGAGATGAATCTAAACTCTTTGAAACATTGTTTTGTGTCACGTAGAAATTGTGACGAAATTGACTAAACGTCACAAGAGTGACACCCCTAGGGAACTTATCACAATTGCGACAAAAAAGAAATATATTCATCGATACGACAATTTAGGTAAAAATGTGAAGCCAACATTTTTCCTCAATTGTGACAATAACTTTCATTGTTTACATAACAAAACTATCACAACTATTTAAGTTGACGTCACACTTGCGACAAAAACTTTTTGTTGTTTAAATTGCAAAACTGTCACAACTATTTAAGCTGTCGTCGCAATGGCAACGACAACTTTTCATTGTTTACATATCAAAACTATAGCAGCTATTTAAGTTGTCATCACACTTGTGATGAAAACTTTTCATTTTTTACATAGAAAAACCACCGCAACTATTTAAGCTTTCATCTCACGTGCGACGACCACTTTTGTTGTTTATATTACAAAACTATCACAGCTATTTAAGTTGTCGTCACACTTGTGACAACAACTTTTGTTGTTTATATTACAAAATTGTTGCAGCTATTTAAGTTGTCGTTGCACTTGCGATGACAAATTTTGTTGTTTATATTGCAAAACTGTCGTAGATGTTTAAGTTGTCGTCGCACTTGCAACAAAAAAGGTTTATTTAAAAAAAAAAAATGAAAAATTTATTTGATTTAATATTACAATTTTAATATTAATTCTAATACAGGATGCAAATGAAGAGCTTAATGATCTTATTGGAAGATTTTGTCATATAATTAAGGTGCAACAGACCAAAGAACAAGTGAATGAGAGATTCCAAGAAATAAGATGAAAAATATTTTTGATAGAAGAGTTAAAAAGAGATTTTACTCTTTTACTCCATGAGATTTGGTGCCACATCAATGTTACCAAGGAAGAAGATGGTAAAGTCAAGGATATTAATGGAACAGGGCATCAAGGAACAATGATGCGACAAGATATTATCAAATATTTAAGGAATCAAAGGAAAGGAAGCTATCAAATAATGACACTGAAAAGAACTAAATATGCATGGATGAATAATCATATTGTATGAGAGCATAAATATAAGTAACTTGATTACTTGGTTTCATCACATGCAAAAGATTTAGCCACAAATCTTTTAGGATAGTTTTTCGAATGGGGGTACTTATGTTCTGACCCAATGGGGGGTATATATGGGGTTGAATGTATATGTAATTGGATTGAGTGCATATGTAATGGTGTTAAATTTGTATTAAATAGGGGGCAATCTAATAGAGGGGGCACATGTGCAATGAGTGAGAATATGTATATATAGAGATCAATGTAGTCATTATCGGGAAACATTTGAACATATGATTTGGATATATGGATGTACTTGGGTTATTTGGAGGAATTTGTTCCTAACTATAAGGAAGTTGTGCTCCACACTCACATTTGGCGTACACTATGTATATTGATTGAGCATGTTATTTTGAGTATTTGGACAATAACTCTTACTTACCCCATGGATTTTCCTTCTATATATATACTAAGGGCAATTGGTTTACATGGTGTAATCAACAAACACTGAAATCAATTCTATAATTGTCAAGTTTCTTGTTAGTTCAAACAAAATTTTTCTTGACAATCATTATCTTGTTAAAGTGTTGTCATCCTCTTTATTTTGTCATCTTGAACTCATAGTGCATTTTTGTCTAAAAGAAGGTTTCATTTTTAATAAATATTATTCTGATTATAATATGAATGATCATTGCTTAATAGCCAAGCTTGTATGGATATGATTTCATTCATTTTGGAGAGTGGTAGTTTATGTTCCTAATATTTCTTTATCCCTAAGACCAATATATGGCATGCACATTATATTGTTTCCATTCTTTGACTACAATGCACACCAACCGCCCAACTTAAACTCACATCAAACCAAGGTTGTGAGACTTGGGATTGATGAAAATTCAGCGAGTTTGGGATATGGCAAAACTTGGCAACTCGGCAAAAATTAGTTCAAAACTCTTCAAATAGAAACAATACTCAAAATACAGAAAATTTTGTGTAGAAAAAATATTAATGACATTTCCATCCTTAAAATCTATAAAATGATAAGTTTTCCATCAATTCATCTCATCAAATATGATAACAAAAAATATGGCACTTAAAATTACCCTCAAAAACTTAAACATAAATCAAATAGCTTTCATGGGACTATGAAATCTTTGCAACGAATTCATTCTAGGTGGTTTTTCAGGTTGTTTGTGCCCCCCCATTTCATATTGTGGTTATAGTGTTTGCACTTGAGTCTCTTGTCATCATTCAATTCAAGTTTGAAGGCATGTTCTAATGCTTTATCAAACCACCTTTTGGACTTAGGAGCCATGGTTAGTCAAGATTCAACACAAAGAAGAGAAGAGTATATCACTGTATGTTGATCAACAAGAGAAGTTTCACAACAAGAGAAGATTCAGTGTTGAACCAACAAACTCACATACCTTTGGCATGTCTCACAACATTGCTTCAAACCAAGGTTGTGAGACTCAGACTCAATAAAAACTCAGCTAGCTTGGGACTAGGCAAAACTTGACGGCTCAGCAAGACTTGACAAAACTCTAAATCAAAAATTAAAATCAAATTTAATTAAAAAAAACTCTCAAAATACAAGAAATTTTATGCAAAAAAAATAATATGACATTTTCGTCCATAAATCTATAAAACATCAGTTTATCCGTCAATTCATCTCATCAAATATGATAATATAAAATTTGGCACTTGAAATGTGTTCAAAAATTGAACCATAAATCAAAATTTCAAATAGCTTGGAATCCATCAAATAATAACAATTTCAACAATTCAACTATTGTACTACATAAATCATGACATAATCATAAACTCAAAATAGACAATGCCTCCAATCTCGAGTATCATTTATTTTGTTTCCTTCATTTGATCTTGAAGCATGAGAGTGTGAATGTATTTAGGAGATATCAAAGCATGACATTGAAGGTATTATAGCAAACCCCACTAAAACAAGTTTCCTTGTTCACAGTCACACTATAGATTGAAACACAATCACTCAAGAATAAATGAGAAAATGAGTTATATGCCTTTAGGGTTTCATTAGAGGAGTTAAAGGTATTTTTTTCCCTCCAAAACCTTGTCTAAGCCCTTTCTCCAAGTACTTTGTATGTGGAGTCTATGTTTACCTATTAGGGGTCAAAATCACGAGCTCTATGCAAGTTCTAGCAAGTTTCCATGAGTTCCAACAAGTTTCATGCAATTTTATAGTCTCTACAAGTTGTTTCCACTAACCTACAATGAGTATTTTCAAATCCAAGGGACAAGAAAGAATCTATATTATGTTAAGAACCAAATATCAATATAGCATAGAAATTCCTCAGAAAAAGTACTCAAAGCCTTGAAAAAGAGATAATTTCAGATAATAAGCCTCTTTGAGGGGGAAACCTCCTTTTACCCCACTTAAATGTTCAAGTACAAGATGATTCAAAATGAAAATGTCTCCTTGGTATATATAGGAGACTAGGAGGT
>JASDQU010106193.1:215178-227415 GCA_032191745.1 Picea mariana
TCAATAAAATAGAATAAGGCGGATGTAAGAAGACCTAATAGAAGCTTCCGCTTCTAGAAGGATCTTCCTCTAGATGCTTCTTTTTAGTATAAATAGGAGTCGAGGGTATTGAGAACCCTAGCTTGGATATTATTGTAACAGAGCGCTGCTCGATTGGAGGTTGCCCCCTTGAAGAAGCCTGTGAACATTGCTATCTGAATCAAGTGCTATTTCTGTTCAAGTGCTATTTTTGTTGCTATTTCATATATCGTTTCTGTGTATTGAGAAGATTATGCTAGATATTTTACTGTTATTATGTTATTTCTAGCATTTCGTTTCTGTTCTGCATATTTTATATATCTGGTATCTTGCAAAGAGGAGGTTGCATTCTCCAAGGGAAAGAGGGAGGTTCATACAGCTAAAGGAGGGGCACGATTTCCAAAGAAGGAGATGGTTCGTACAACTGAAGGAGGGCATGATTTTCAAGAGGAGAAGAGGGCATGTTTTTCTAGAAATTACAGCATTAAATGTTGAGTTGACAGCAGTGAAAAGGGAGGTCGTACATCATTGTTTAGAGGCCGTACAACAGCATAGAAGCACAAAAATCAAGGCAAGAGGATGGAACAATTTTCCAAGTGTTTGGATGTATGAAATTAGTGTAGAACAATATTGCTAATGTGCACAGATATCAAGATTTTATTTTTTGTTAAAAGGACTATACATTGTAGAAAATGGGGATTGTTTTGTGTGGTTTGTAGCACACAAATCGAGGAGGCTTGTTGGCACATTTTTCAAGAATTTTTGTTGTTGATTACTTGTTGTAAACTCTAATATGAAATTTCGATGAGCTCAATAAGAAAACTCTCCTGGAACAGGTTTTCCCAAGTTGGGTTTTTTCCAGGGGCATTGCCCAGAAATTACTAGTGTTATATGGAGTGATTTCTTTGTTGTTCATTATTATTTCCACTGCTATTTTAGTTTCATATTTTTTTCATATAGTATTTTTGATTTATTGTTGAAGCTTTATAGGAGGTTGAAATATGTTTATGACTTAGTATATATTTGAGCTAAAACTTCTACATGGTATCAGAACTGGGGCTCTGAGGTTTTGCAGACAAGAGAGTTGGCACTTGATTTGCATTGCATTGCAAAGGGGTTTTTCCTAGAATAAGGGAATAGAATAAAGTAAATGAATATATGCAACATAATCCAAGGAATACTATGAATCATGAATATATGCATCATAACATGTTGTCTATAGGGAATCATGAACCCTTGAGTAAGATATGGGTATTGTTATAATATTTTTTGTATCAAAGATGGCTATGAAAGATTTAACCATGGTTGGGGGATAAATCCAAGGAATTAGGCCTTGAAAAAATATTATTGGGTTAATAGGCCATGATTAAAGTGAACTACAACATGAGGCATTTAAAGGGGATCTTTTTCATATGGGTTGGATGAAGTTTCCATTAGGATTTTTTGTGTAGTAGGGATTTATGTTGGGACCTTGACCATGATTAGGTGATGAAAATAGGGTCCTTAATACATAATGTATGATCAAGGCATTTAACTACAACATCATCCCTTTAAAGGGGATATTTTTCATATGAATGAGAAAGGGTTTCCATTAGGATTTTTTGTGTAGTCAGGATGGGTCTTTGGGCCCTGACCATGATTAGGGGATGAAAATAAGGTCCTTAATCCATAAATGAGTGTAACTAGTCTTATGGGATATGGAATATTCTTCAAACAACTAAAAAAAAACTTTTAGAAATTAACTTTGTCCTTGAGCGCGATATTGGTACTTTTAGGAGGCTTTACATAAAAGATATGGATCTCACAGATTTAGTTGTAACTAAAGATTCGAGGGCCCTAGTATATGAAAAAGGACTCAACCCACCATACAAACTCAAATCATTGGCCTCTTGGTGGGATATAGGCATCATTAAGAGAATTTTCATACCAGGCATGGTCTTAAGGCTTTGACCATGATCAATGAAGGAAAACAAGGGTTGTATGATCTAAATTAGTATTTTAGGGATTATAATATTTAACATATGAATGAGATTTGGAAAATATTAGAAAACTTTAGATGCATTGGATGGATTTGGAGACTGTGACCATGGTCATGTGAGAAAATAAAGGGTCTTAAGATCTAAATGAAACTTTTAATTCTCATGAACCATGCACATGTCCTTGAACCACTACAAAGTTTCTTTCAAGGGGATATTTGGCCTCCAATTGGGATATGTGTGACGTTAGGTGGTTTCATGCACCAAGGATAGGTCTAGGGGTTATAAGCATGACAAGGAGAGAAAATAAAGGGACTCAAGTCATATATAAATATTTTAAGGATATTGTCCATGAACATGGACTCAAATCACCACATAGGACCTCTAAAAGGGATCTTTGATCTCAAAATGGGATATGGGTGCCTATAGTAGTTTTTTCATACCAAGGATGGATCTTAGTGTCTTGACCATGGTAAAGTAGTGAAAATAAGAGACATATCAACTAAATGAATATTTGAGGGCTCGTGGGATAAAATGGGGTCTTAAACCATTACATGCATCCTTTAAAGGGGATATTTAGCCACCAATTACATGCATTCTCAATCAAGTTATTTAGCATGTTTATGCATGGAAACAATTCCTCTTTGTATCCCACCTTGTGGAATCACAAGACCTTAACATTGAAATCCTTGGGTTCCTGTCCTTGGCATATTTTTCTGCTCGCAATGATTTGTGGAAGGTTCAACATCATTGTACATATCATAGAGGAATGAATAAATAGGATTTGAGGCAATGTTGAATAGCAACACCATGTCCATGACACAATGAAAAGAATTGTAATGCTCTTTGTCATTACGTGTATAACAAAATTACATTCACAGATATATACAAGCCATAGAAATAGCCTTGTGTATATTATCAGCTATATAATGTACATCTAATTGTCTTATAAAATTATTACATGACATCATGAATTTCTTTTAGTCTTCTTTTTTTCTTTCCAATTCTTAAGCAAATCATCCATGTCCATGTCTTCGTTTACTGGGTGCTCATCAGTAGATGATATTTTTTCAGTCCTTTCATGCCGAGTGCATATGGTCTTGTACCCACGGCATGGATGCTATTGTGAGGGGCCATCACCTAAAAAAATAAAAAAAAATATTAAATTTATATGGCCAATTTTTAAATATCATTGAAGTAGTTCATTAATATTAAAAAAAACTCTGCAATGTAATTATTTATCTGGTCCTCTAGTCGGCACCATTGGAATGGATTCTGGCCTGTTCACCTGATCTTCAGGTTGAGGATGATCATCTATGACATTCTCTGCCATTGAAACGTCAAAATTTATAAGTACAAAATTATTAAGTATATGATTAATATATAGACATTTTACTGTCGTGGGCCTCAGTCACAGGAACATCTTGGCACTGCACCTCACTGGGATGGGGTTGTTGGGGAGCACCATGATCTTCTAGTGGTGTTTCACTATCAACGCTATGTTGTTCAGTACTAATGGTTTCGTTGATAGTGTTTCTCCCCTGATTAAATCAAAGTAAGACATTAAATTATGGACGATATCAAACATTTACGTATTTTATAAGTAACGAAAGGTTAATGTGGACTGATTTTTATTTACCTTATCCCACAAATTGGATATTGGGGTCTGCACCATGCTTTTCCTATGATCAGCCACGGATTTATAACCATACTTGTAACCAAGCTGGAGGTATTCCTACATGGTTTATGTTCCGAAGTCATCACCCTGCATTGCATAAGGGTATGGTTTTTTAATGTTTTTCGCTGTAATTACCTTAAAGTGTAAGATGATACAAATAATATTCTTAAGATGTTTGAGTACTTACGATTCATGACTATAACCTCACATAGTCACCCTGGCCTAGCTTGTGTTGGCCATGTTTGGCAATCCTTTCTTTGGTTTCCTTCGAAGTGCTAGGCAATCTATCATCAAAATATTGAAGTATGTTATATATAACCACACTTTTATTTAGATCTAAAGAAAAATAAAGCTAGTATTGAATTCAAAAATTTGTAATTTACCTTGGTGTACCAGTTATTTGTTCTCCTGATTTTTTTAAAATGTTCTCTTTTGCATCATCAATGATCACCTTCCACTCCCTCTCTAGAATTGAGGGAGGATACTCATACCTAGGATTTCTTTCCAAGCTTCGTCTATAAACATCCTGGGTATATTTTAAATATTCACCCACTGCAGATGTGATCTCTTTTGTATTGAACGTGTCTACACCAAAGAAGCCTTCAAGATAATCCATAAGTTCCTTTTTAAGGTTGTAATTCTGGCAATTCCACCTCATGTGTAAGGTTTCCCCAAAAATAGACAAGGCCTTGCTCTCTACGTGCCTATAAAAAAGGTCATTTCCTACACACAAAATGATATGATTATTAATTTAAAATTAATAATCTAGATGATTTTTGTGTGAGGAAAACATTAAACAATTAAAATATGAATTAAAACTACCTGGGAGTCTTCATTGTTTTAATGGAAGTCCATTATTGTCGACCAAAAATGTGCACGAAAGGGTCCCCATGCTTGTCACATGTCTAGCTCCAGGAAATGCAACCATCTCAACCACATCACTATGATCCTCATCTCTGCCACCACCTCTATACTCCGATCAAGGTGTGGATGCATGTCGGTGTGTGTCATGGCTCTTGTCTAAATGAGGTGTGGAAGATGGAGAGTTAAATAGTGCTCTAGCAATTGTATGACCACCTGCATCAGGACTCTATAGCATCTCTGTAGCGCCACTACTACCAACCCCGGGTTGAACAGGCTCCAAATATTCCTTTATAAAAAAGAAAATGTTTTTTCGTGATATAATGTAAAAGTTAAAGAACAAAGTATCATAATTCAACATATGAGTGCATTAAAAAAAAAAAAAAATTATGGTTATTACCTTATATGTGTTAAGTTGTGACATAAGGAGCTTGATCCTTTCTTTGATGTCTGAAGTTTGTTTTGGACGATCTAACAAGCTAAATAGTTCCTTGTTAGCTTTAATGATATATTTTTTTTTAATGAGAGCATCAGATCAGCGCAAGAATAAAATCCCTCCTCATTGGCAGAATCATGATCCACATGGCATGCTGACTACATATAATTTCAGCAAAAACAATGTTATTTCAATACAATTATATAAGAAAATAATAAAACAACATAAAATGAAAGTGGAAATTGATAATCATTTACATATTCTGCGGCTAGCCCTTTTCCACGATCATCCTGCCACATTATAATATAATTAGAACTCCCAAATATTTAAAAAATTGTTAATGATAACAAAAAAACAATGTTAAAGATAATATTTACAACAATGTTAAAGATAATAAAAAAATATAATGCAATAAGTAGAGGTTTCTTAAAGAGGTGTTGCATAAGAACCTATACACTATTAGTCAATGTTTCTATTCGATTCAAATGGTAATCCATTAATAACTCTTCCCCAGGAGCTATTTTTTTTATTGCGCACAGGACTACCCAATTATCTTCACGTCCTTCAAATATGCAATTCGGTTGTTTGTTTGTTGTCCCAGGTTGTGTACTATTTATAAACCCTGCAATATTGCCAGAAGCTTTAGGCCTTCCATCAATATAGATAGTCACTCCCTTATTTTTATCCTTGTTTATTAGTTGTATATAATTTGCGGCAAGTGCATATCTCCACATACTTCGCATGTACCAGACTAGCCGCATCCAATCGTTATAATTGTAACATGGTCTGACATGGTCCATCAATTCAATTATTGTATTGTATTTTACAATTATTCCATCCATGGAAAATAGCCCCAAGCCATGCAGGGAGGACGGTGCAATGCGATATGTCCTATTGTTGACAATGAAGTCAACATCTATAGGAGGTAGTTCCTTAGGTACCCATTGCTTCACCAGATGCTTATACCTAAGTGGAACATCTATGTCTTCTATGCTCTCATCATCATCAGAGCATGATCTTCCTTCGGCAAGAAAAAATTTCATGCGTCTACAAAATTTTATTCTGACTTTTTCGCCTCTGGTCCTTGTTTTCTTATCATATCTACTAGATGCAGTCGCATTTCCAGCCTCTATTTGTCCTATTCTTTCCTCACTCGACGAAGAAATATCTGCCAGGTACCTATTTGGTTGTACCTTCAGTTGCATGTGCACATGTTGTTAGTTAGTAGTCCATCATCATATTCACAGTTCTAAATAAAAAATTATATCTTTAGTTTTGGATGCACAATTAGACTAGGGTGCAATTACCAATATTAGTGGTCAACCACCTAATTTAATGTGATATCCCTCTTGATTTTGGACATATTAAGGACATATTAAAAATGTGAAAACACTAAGGACACGATAAATTTATCATATGGATCTAAGAAAATAATAGTATTAAGGTTGTTGTTTGTTGGATTTGTGCAAAATGAACCTAAACAAAAAAATCTCACTTGAACTTGACCTATGCCATAACTTCTAGAAATGGTATAGAAAAATATAAATACTAGACTAGGATAACCCAACTAGGCATCCTCTACTCAAGGAGAAGGAACCACACGACATAAAACGCCTCTAATTTTTGCAAACCCCCATGTGTTGCATTGTCAACTCCCACAAGGCCATCATAAACCCCAATACTATAGGGAAACAATAATGGTTTTGTAGGAATCAAACAAACCTAGGGTTGAACATGGGACATATTAAATATTCTCAAAACCTAGATTAATATGGAATTTTCAAATGTCCTAGGTAAACTTAAGAAATATACTTCTATTTTTTAGATGTACGATTGAACCAATAGAAAGAAAGTGTACATGGAGCTAAAACTCCCATGTAGCGACTAATTGGACCAATAAAGAGAAAGTTCATAACACATGAAATAAAAGTTCCATATAGGGACTAATTGGACCAACAAAGAGAAAGTACAAAAAACATAAGCTTAAATTCCCACGTAGGGGGGTCTATTGAAGGATAATTATCTTTTAGTCACCCAAATTGGTTGTCATATCTCTAGTTTATAGGTAGCATGGAGAGCCATAGCCAACCTGGACACTACCCCTATTGTAAAATAATACAAATCTATCAATTTCTTCGTAAACAGGAGGACCTAATTGTTGAGAACCAAGCCTTTATCTTCTCATCTATTAGTAGAATCCATGTTCAGGAAGATAATCATAATGCAGGTTTTGTTTTTATCATGGAGTCTCTATTACAACATAAGAGGACAATCAATGCTTTAAAGGAAGACTGCATATGTTGCTCTAGAAAATCTCAAATTTTTCAAAGAGATTTCAAGATGTTGCTTTCAATGCCAATATGTATGTCGGTTAAATGCCTATGGAAAACAAAGAAAAAGAATATGTTCATCAAATTCCTCTAGATTTGGACATGGTTGGGGAGGCCCGAGACTCTTATCCCTATCCAATGGAGAAAGAGGAAGCTCGCAATATGCATGTTTTTTTATTAATTCCAGGTCTTTGTGTACTACAAAGTCTATCTAGTATTAAGTGTCATCTATAGGATTTGTACTAATAAAAGTTCACAATCCTCTACAAAGGATAGAATTGCATTTTTGGTAGACAAGCATCAATTTGTTTAACAAACTATGAATCATAGACTGTGGGACAAACCATTTTTTTGTATTCTTACATTGACCAATACAACTATAACAAATTTTTCTTCATTATTTAATGAGCACTCAAACTATTCTCACAAATCCTATTGAGGTTCCTCTTCATCCTTGTCATTATTCTTGAGGTGAATTGAGCAGATTTGTCATTTCAAATATCTCCAAAGTAAGAATTTTCTTAGAAACATGGTACCTAGACTTAAGCTAAATGCATAATATTTTAGGTTTGGATGCCTTGGTGGGACTGGGGTTCCATGTCTTAAGTTCATTAGACACTTGACACTTGCTAGAAGCATATTGCATCAAAGAGTCCAAGATCTCAAAATCCCAATATAATGACACATGGAATAATCATGTACATACAAGGGGATTAAAGAAAATAATATTGAGAGAACACCAAGTGACCACATTAATACAACCACATCCACTCTCATGTTTATCCATGGTAGGATGCATCAAGTCCATAAAGTTACGAGTTTATGATAGTTGGATATGATGTGGACTAATGATTAAATGTCATGTGGCAGTGGGGCCCACCACTAAAATAGTTATACATTGTAGTATTATTTTACAAAATGTTTGATTCATATTGAGGTAAATAATAAGTAGAGGGTTGAGTCTCCTCAAAGGTCAATAAAATATACAATTTCTTTTAAGAAGAGATTGGAGGGCCCTAGAGCCTCTAGATGACTGTAATATTTCAGACAAGATCTGCTATGAGGAAACTTTTCTCTGAGTTTTGCCTCTTTTTGGTTGGAAGAAAGATGAGAGGTATGGATCTGGAAATATATTTAGGACATGATGTGTATTCTAATTTTAGTTTTTAAATATTGAATATAATGTTTTTTTCATGGAAAAAAATTGGTGTGGATATGCCTCAAAATTTTAAACTGGATAGAAAATATTATATTTTCCTCAGGCTTGCTAATAAGAAACATCTTCTTGAACTCATGGATCTATTGTACATATTTCTAACATATTGGCAAAGAAAAACATTGTTGGTTGCTTATATCTTGTCTGGTGATCTAATTATAAAAAAATAAGGATTTAGTGATGTTATATTTGTACAGAAATTAACAACCATGTCCATCAGAAAGCACCGCAGAATGTATTGTATTTGGAGTTCCTCTATAGCACTGCAAGGGGAATATGGTGATGTCACATGTTTTGAGACAACAAATTCCTACCAAAAGTCCCATGTGCCACTATCTCAATGAATTCAAAGAAGTAAGATGATAGAAGCATATGTTCAGTGGTTTTCCAAAGTATATTGTCACTCTTCACCAACTTGATGGGCAAGGTAATATACATGTTTGTAAACATTAATTTTGAAAATTTGCATGGATGGAAAGAATGATTTTCTGAAATCGAATAAAAAATAATACAGAAAGATAATCCACTATGGGAGACATGGTAGAAGGTTATTTAGGTATTTTCGAGATTTTATTTTCTATCCTCAAAAAATGTTTGGCAGCTTGCTTCAAGCTATTGGGATCAAAAGATACGCAGACACCAACATGGGAATTATTTTCTAAGATAGATGATGGCTTCAAATAATGAAAAATAAGTTAACGTCACCATGAAGGACCTAATAGAAATGCGTCAAATAATATTGTAAAAATAGTTGGTTCAAGGGACCCAACAGGGAAACCTACAACAAAAATGTATGAAAGAAGAGATGACACTGGATTAACTGCTTAGTATGATGGGCAATTGTGGATGACGAGGAGTTGAACTTGATGAGAGTAGAACCTGGGTGGCAATGATTTGTTACAATAAATTATGAACTTGTAATGCTAAGCAGTGATAGGGTTATTAGTGATCTAGAATGAGACAATGGCCTGATGACTTTGGCATTACTTATGATCAACATGGATCAGTAAGGCTTGGTGTAGTGATTCATAATGATGTAGCTAACTTCAACATTGAAGTGAGGGTGATTGGGAGATTAGTATTTATAGTTCTATGAAAGATAAATATGATTAGTCAAGGAGCACTCATTAAATTCTAGAAAAAAAGCTAATGACGACTGGTAGATGAGAATAAGGACCTCCTAACATGATGGAGTAAATATTTTTGGCAAGATCAAAAGAAATTATGGGGTTGGATAGAGCATCTCTAAAGATCAAGAAATTTTCAAAGATATTGTCAAAACAAGGGATATGGGGCATGGTTGTGTTGATTGAGGGGTTCTCTTTTCTGTCTCCTTTTATTAGTAATAATAATAATAATAATCTATTTTTAAGGTCACAACTAAGCCAGACACCAAATTAGTATATGAGACACCCTCCACCCAGCAATTTTACTGGTAAAGTCTATGGAGGTATACATACCCTACTAGCCCCCTCTAATTTGAACATATGACCTCTTAGAAGAAAACTATAGCTTCTGGTCTACCAAGGGGATTTACTAAGGCATAATATGTTCTACCTATGGGATCAAAGGAAGAATCTGGTCTACCAAGGGGAATACTACAGCTTCTAAGGATACAAATGACAATGGAAATGACACTATTGGATCTTGATGATGTTTTGGAATCATGGAGGTGCAATATTAACAATTGTTTCACCTATAACAAGATTAAGGGACTATTGAAACATTGATATTTATCAGTTGACATAAAATAAATTCTCACTATCTCAAGGAGATAACTACCCTTTTCAAATTTTGAACTACTCTTTGAGCAGAATTCTTATTTTTTCCAAACTAACATCCACAACCAAACTAACCAATAAAAGAAGAAAACTTGAACATATTTTAAAATAGCAAATGGATTGTAATGTGTCACTATTTTTAACAGTTTTCCTAGTATATAGTATAGGACTCGACAAAAATTTTGATTTTGTAATTCTCTAGACATGACAACTAGATGAGTATGGCCAATATTCTCCATATTATCCTAATTTTGTGAAAAAAAGTTCGCAATGTATACACATACTTCAAGACTTCCTCGAGGATCTCCTATAACAAGTGTCATTTTGTTCAAACAAACATCAAAAGCTATTGCCTTCAAAAGATACAATTTACAAGATGATCCAAAGGTCAGCGATTCAAACTCACATTAACCAAGTTTGACTCAGTCAACACAAGTCAAACTCATGATTTTGGCATGGATCGCAAGTCAAGGGAAGATTGTGCCAGTTGGCCTATGGAAGCAATTTTCTGTGGGTTTTCTCTAATTTTTTTTGCTTGTTTGAACTAGTTTCTTCTCTACCAGTCAACTACAAATGGAAAACAGATCTACAAGAGTTTGAAGTAATCCATTGAATTAATCACCTCCATGCGTGCAACAAGCCCCACTTCTACCAAATGATTTGGGCATTAGAAATTATCTCTATGGTCAAACAAGGTCCACTAGAGGCATAACACATCCTAAAATCGGTGATCACATCCTAAAATTGTAGGATTCGGTGGCAATATCGACAAAAATCCTGCCCTGTTTAAAAAAATGATGAAACTAGTGGAAGAGTAAAAACATTTCGTGGAATAATCTGCCCATATGTAGTAGTGCCCCATACAAAGTCTATGTTTGTTGGTTTAAGAACTTGTTCAAGGATCTTGATCTCAATAATATTCAATAATATCTTAAGACACTTATTTTCAATCTTTTATTATGGTTAGGAAACCACAAACCATCCATGTTCACATGTTATGGTTTGAGGATGTGTTTATCGCATTTCAATCTAAGAAGCAAGGTTTATGTATATAATATATTATTTCCCTCTCCCTATTATGGGAATGTACTAGAGACCTATCCATGATGCCCAACAAAACTCCCATGTAATCCATTGGGTCCACTCCCCTTGCATGAACATTGTCGCAACCCAAGTGTGCCCAAGTCAACTCCATTCCTCTATGCAAGCATCAAAGATATCACACATTTTCTAGGTTTAAACATTCTCCTACTGAATGCCAAATTTTCATCCAAAGAAGGGAGTTCTCCAAGCAAGAAACCTCCTCCATGTGGAAAATGTGTAGAATGTCACCAATTTGTTTGACTATCTCAAATTCCCTAAGGAATATTGTCATGAAATCACTCAATTGAGTTCAAGCAACCACATGGAAAATATGCTCACTACATGGAAAATATGGCAACTACATGGAAAATATTCTTACATGCTTCAAGGGGTAATTTAAACTATTGAAAGCATGAAAAATGGCACTTGCAAGTGTGCAACCCTTAAACTTGTGAAGAATATTGTTAGAATGTTTCACTCCCAAATAACGTTTTCTCTCAACCCTATGTAGTGTTGAATTGGAAAAAGGCATACCAACAATAAGAGGAGTATGAATTAGAAGAATAAAGAATCATTTAGGGGAAAGGAAGACCATGGAGTAGAAAACATGTCCAACAAAGGCACTCACTTTTTCATTTGTTGAAGGTCACTTATAGGGGCTTTATAGGGATATAATCGTGAAACTCTTGAGTCACTACGTCAAATGAAGATATGTTTTTTCCCTTTTGAAGTTCAATTTTAGGATCCTTTCAGGGACAAAGTCCTTGAAAACTACGAAGGACATATTGATCAAACACTATGGCACAATTGAGATCCATAAGTTTTAATGTGTGTATATCATAGTGATTATGTGGTCTT
>JASDQU010106193.1:231849-269624 GCA_032191745.1 Picea mariana
ACATGTGGTTGAAGCATGGGTATGTTCTTGAAAGAAAACACATATAAGTACTATACCATAACCCATAATTCATAATTCATAGTACTAACACCTAACCCATAATTCATATAACCCTTAATCCATAAACCCACTAACCCCTTTAACTCTTAATCCATAAACTCACTAACCCCTTTAACCCCTAATCTCTAATCCTTATAACCCATAACCCTTTAACCCTTAAAATATATAAACCTATGATAAATCCTCTAACTTCTACATACCCAAACCCCTTTAACCTCTATCCCCAATAATCTCTTATTATTAAATTATATAAGTCTTAACACTCATAATATCTAACCTCAAACTCTTGTAACCCCAAATCCCTTGTACAATCCCTAACCATTATAATTAGTGTGACTCACATATTTCACTGTATACCTCTATAAAACTTAATCCACAACCCCTATATCCCTTAACAATTGTAACCCTTATCAACTAATAACTAATATAAATTGACCGATGGAACCCTAAACCTATAACACTTTTAATCCATAATGTCCAAGAATAACCCTTATAACCCTAATCTCTAACACATATAATTCTAATTTTGAAACCTATTACCTATAACTACTCCAACCCCTATATCCATCTAACCCCTAAGCACTGAAATGTATGACCACTAACCCTTATAATGGTATCCCCTAAGTCCATTAACCCCTTACCCATAACCCCCATAACCATTAGCAACTAACCCTTATAACCCATAATCGCTATCATCCCACATACCACAATGACCTTAATCCCTAACACTTATATGCCTTAACAAATATTATCCTTGTTAACTAATAACTATATAGACTTATCCATGAATCCATAAACCCATAACCTTTATAACCTAAAACACATTTAGTTTCTAATGTCCAAACCATGACATTATAAACTCAAATCCCTAACCCCTATAACTCTAATTTCTAAACATATTACCCTAACCATTATATACCCTCTATCCCCTAAACTCTATGAGACCCAAAGCCATAAAACTCATTATCCCTAACACCTATAATGACTATAATCCCTTTCTCCTATCCTGTATAATCTATAACAACTATAAATTCTACAAATAAGAACCCATACTACCAAGCCCTAATTTTTAAACTTTGTAACCTTGAACCCTTATATTCCCTATTATACTAACACATTTTAGTCTTAATCCTTAAATTTGATTAAGTATAATTAGTAATGTATATAATATATAATCCCTATAACACCTAACCCCCAACCAAGACAATTGTTAAAACCTAAATTCTAACCTATAAGCCCTAAAGAGCTAATCCCTTTACCCTTTAACTACTAATCATGATAAATGATAAATCTATAACCACTTTATTCAATGCTCAACAAAACACTTGTCATACCTAAGATTTATTTTACCCCTATAACCTCTATACCCACTAACCCCTCCAATATCTCTCACCCTAATTCCTATAAACCCAATCCCTACATGCATCGTCAATTCACCAGATATCCTATGGGGTGCATGAGTCATTAAAACCCCTAACTTTCATCACCCAAACACTTAGTCAACTAAAACCCCTAAATTCCAACACCAATATTCATCCTCATATTATCCATAGGGGAATGGCAAACCACTAACCCCTCTAATATCTTTCACACCTAATTCCTATATCCCAATCCCATAATCTGTATAACCCTTGAACATTGTATCATAATTTAATGTTCATTCTCTATCAAGAAAGTACCCTAACCCTTCTCCCCAATAACCCTTAATCCCTAAATTAGATAACTGCCAACCCTTGTAATCTCTAACCTGGAACTCTTATAACCCCTTATCCCTAGCACATGTAATTGATATGAGCCATAACCATTATAAGTTGTGTCACATGTTTCATCCTTAACCTCTATAAAAAAAAAATACCTAACCCTTATATTCCATAACAATTATAATGATTACCAACTAATAACTATATACACTAATGTATGGAACCCTAAACTCATAAACTTTATAACCCTCAACCCTTTTCATCCATATTGTCTAACTCATATCACTTATAATATGTAACCCCTGTAACTATAATTTGTAAGCCTATTACCTACAACCATTATTACCCCAGTAACCCTTTAACCCCTATAAACACAAACCCCTAAAAATATATGGCCACTAACCCTTATAATCACTATAAATTGTTTCCCCAAATACATATGACCGACAACCATTATAATTTTTAGAATCCCCAATCCCTAAACCCTTGAAAATTTAACCCTAATATTTAACACTTATTACCTTGAACATGTACATTAGCTATAACATCTATCCATTATTAGTACTAGTCTATTACCTCTATTACCCCTAATCACTAACCTCTATGATGTAAACCCCAAGCAAGAAAATCCTAACTTATTATCCCTAAGCACCTAATCCATATATCTCATAAACATTCATCCTTATAAGCCTCAAACCATATAACCACTTTACTCCATAACACTATAAGTCTTATCATCCCTAACAATACTTAACCCTTAATTCTATCCATACCTAACCCCTATAAACACCAATCTTAAACCCTATAGACCACAATTATAAACCCCTAACTCATATAACCATTAACCTTTAACTCTTATAGCCTTTATAATAGATAAACCCTATTCTCAAACCCCTACAAACCCTCACCCATATTACATTAATTAGTATAACCCTTATAATACATAAATTGAAATAAATGTGACCTCTCATCCTAAAACTATAATCTATGATAACTCATGAACCCCAATCCCTAACAAAAAAGACTGTAGTCAATATAATCATTCTAACCATTAATTTGTAATGATTATAACCCTTGATCACTATTATTGATATTACCCCCAAAGTGGAAATTCTAAAACCCATAACCAATTAATTAACCTTTGTAACTCTAACCCATATAAACCATATAAATCCTAACCTATAAACTATGATACCATTGATCCCAAGCATTCTCGCTACTGACCCTTATAACCAATATAATTGAATTGTGATGAATTAGCTATACTATCGACAAAAAAATTTCATCGATAGTATAGAAAATTTGTCACAAGATTATTTACATTTGTCTCTCTTGCGGTGATATCAAATGATGCTTGGATTCATTTCATATTTTTTTTATCAACTTGAAATCTCGATTTGATACTTTGCAAGCTAGCTAGACCTTCATTCAAATACAAATATGAAACTTGGAATCATTAACATATCTACTAGAACATATGAAAAATAGAGTTTATGGTTTCCATGATGAATTGATGATGGAAGAAAGTGGGTGTGTTAGTCTAATTTGGGTCCAGAAACCCTACCATATCGTTAAGGCATGTGAATAGTCTATCTAGGTCAAATTTCAATGCATACAGATACAGTTTGAAAACATTTCGACGTTGGCCCCATTCACATGTCACTATTGCCTGCCTCTAGTATCTTGATGGTGTTGAATAAGGAATCAACGAAATAGAGGGATTTTTAATCACAATGATGATGTAGATAAATTGTATATACATTAATTTAGAACCTAAAAGAAAAATGAAGAAAGACCGACGAAATCCTAAAACTTGCATCAACCAAATTGGGTACTCTGAAAGAAAATTAGGGTTTATGGTTTACATGATGAATTGATGATGGAAGAAAGTGGGTGTGTCACTCAAATTTGAGTCTAGAAACCCTCCCATATCATTAAGGCATGCCAATAGTCTATCCATGACAAATTTCAGTGCATACAAAAACTGTTTGAAAACATTTCAACGTTGGCCCCATTCGCAGGTCCATGTTACCGGTGTCTAGTCCTCGTGCAATTTTCATTCCTCGTTTCTCGTTCCTCATTCCTTGACCATGGTGTAGTCCCCAAGATCCATTATTTTTGTACAAAACTACATACTAATGTCATAAAATGTCCCACACAAAGACCAAATTAATATCTGCAACATAAGTCTTTTTGTCTTTTTTCAACGACTATGTAACAGATCTCAATTCTAAGAAGATTCAAATAGGACATAAGAACCTTAAGTTATTTCCTTAACCATGGGTGACATAAAAATATCATTCAATAGTAAAAATTGTACATTTCATTGTTTGGCATCATGTGTATTGAGGGTGTGAGCCACAATATCCACAAAGGAAACATACCAAGAATATTTATCTTATGAACAAGATATGGTACTATCCGTTTTGAGGTTTGGCATAGAGATTTTTCTTATAGACTACACTACATTGCACCATAATACAATCCCTACACTCCTAGAAAACCATGTAACACCATTCAAATTAGACACAATATTCTTGCGACGAATTAGCTATACTATCGACGAACTTTTTTCATCGATAGTATAGCAAATTCGTCGCAAGATTATTTACATTTGTCTCTCTTGTGACGAAATCAAATGATGCTTGGATTCATTTCATATTTGGTTTATCAACTTGAAATCTCAATTTGATACTTTGCAAGCTAGTTGGACCTTTAGTCAAATACAAATATGAAACTTGGAATCATTAACATATCTACTAGAACATATGAAAAATAGGTTTTATGGATTCCATGATGAAATGATGATGGAAGAAAGTGGGTGTGTCAGTCAAATTTGAGTCGAGAAACCCTCCCATATCGTTAAGGCATGTGAATAGTCTATCCAGGTCAAATTTCAATGCATACAAATATAGTTTGAAAACATTTCGATGTTAGCCCCATTCACATGTCATTGTTGCCCACCTCTAGTATCTTGATGGTGTTGATTAAGAAATCAACTAAATAGAGAGATTTTTCATCACAAAAATGACATAGATACATTGTATATACATTAATGTAGAACCTGAAATCAAAATGAAGAAAGACCGAAGAAATCCTAAAACTTGCGTCAACCAAATTAGGTACTATGAAAGAAAATTAGGGTTTATGATTTACATGATGAATTGATGATGGAAGAAGGTGGGTTTTTCACTCAAATTTGAGTCTAGAAACCCTGCTATATAGTTAAGGCATTCCAATAGTCTATCCATGACAAATTTCATGGCATACATAAACTGTTTGAAAAAATTTCAACATTGGCCCCATTCGCAGGTCCCTATTGTCGGTGTCTAGTCCTCGTGCAATTTTTGTTCCTCGTTCATCATTCCTCATTCCTTGACCATGGTGTAGTACCAAAGATCCATTATTTTTATACAAAATTACATACTAATAGCATAAAATGTCCCAGACAAATACCAAATTAATATCTACTACATAAGTCTTTTGTCTTTTTTCAACGACTATGTAACGGATCTCAATTCTAAGAAGATTCAAATAGGACCTAATAACCTTAAGTTCTTTCCTTAACCATGGGTGACATAACACTATAATTCAATAGTAAAATTGTTACATTTCATTGTTTGGCATCATGTGTACTGAGGGATTGAGCCACCATATCCACAAAGGAAATATACCAAGAATATTTGTCTTATGAACAAGATATGGTACTATCCATTTTGAGGTTTGGCATAGAGATTGTTATTATAGACTACACTAAATTGCACCATAATATAATCCCTACACTCCTTGAAAACCATGTAACACTAGTCAAATTAGACACAATATTCTTGCAACGAATTAGTTATACTATCGATGAACTTTTTTCGGCGAACTTTCAACATTGGCCCCATTCGTAGGTCCCTGTTGTTGGACATGTCTAGTCCTTGTGCAATTTTCGTTCCTCATTCCTCATTCCTTGACCATGGTGTAGTCCCCAAGATCCATTATTGGTGAAGACATCACCCTGCGTCATCCGCTTCCACCAGGACCTTCTTTCACACAGGCCCGAAGAGTCAGAGAACTCTTCCAACTCCTCTCGGGAGTTCTCAATACCCACAAGTATTTCCTTTCACGACCTCCCCTTTGCTTGTCGGGAAATCGGTATATCTGATATCGAGGTTCACATGCACCATGAATCCACGAACCCTGAACTCTGATGGCACGTGCGCTATTCCCTCCTTGTCACATCACCTTCTCTCTCCACCCTATCGGGGATCGCATGATCGCGATTTCAATTGTCGCAATTCCTTTGTATTAGGAAATGCCAAATGCCTAACCCTGATTTCTCTGGATTTCAGACACGTGTTCCCATAGCGATCGACGGCTCTGATTGTATCGGGGAATTGCTAATTGTGATTTCAAAGAGTATGAAACTCTTACCTCCGTGAACCCCGATATGCTGAATCCCGATGGCCTGTTCCCTTCTTGCGCCTAAGGGATAACTTCCTCACAACTTCTCCCAGATCTGACGGTCAGCGGGATTTCGCAATTCTCTCCTACAAATCGTTTCCACCGATTCTCCTCCTCAAGGATTTCTTCTGCTCCAAAACTCCGCCCTATTCGAGCCTCTCCTGGGTCTATTCCCACAATATTCATGAAGGGACTATCCCTCCTGAGCTTGTCAACTCTAATTCTCTCAGAGACTTTGCGCACGCTACTTGCGCTCGACCTTCTATAGCTCTCAAAGTGTTGAGTCTTCAGATCCTATGCACTTACAGCCACAGTAACCCCTGTCTTCCTTTGCTCAAACTAACTGTTGAGACTTTAAACCCGGCCTGCACCTCCCCTGCACGGCTCTACCATCCTGCACCAACTTCTAAATGAGTGAGAGTAAGGGTTTAATTGTCTAGCCTCATCAATGCACTTTATGCGAATGAATTCAACTGCACTCTATGCAGGAATCTCCTGGCTCAGACAAAGAAACAATTGACACTAATTCCTTACTCTCACAGATTTCAATTTAACTATGAAATCACCTACACAGCATATCAAAGCGCATATATGACAGAAAGAAAACATCCATGAGCATAATATCAACACAGAGAAACAACACAAACCATGAAATTGAATCACAGGCTCTCTTCTATTGATTCAATCTGTACATGGGTGTTCTCCACAAGTTCTCTGCTCTTCTCTTCCCTTCTGAATGTTCTCAATGCTCTCGACATGTTACAATGTACAAAGGAGGGTGCCTATATTCTGTTTGCCCTCTCGAATTCTACAACTATCAAATCTACAATTAATTCCTATCTATCAACATTAAATCTATTAAATGCCTCCCTATCTACTAAGGACGAGAGCTTAAAGGCTCAAGATCCCCTTTACAATACAAGTGTGCTTCTTTATGAATGCCTTCAATAAAGAGCGGTGCAACAATTTCCAAAGCATTTCAAAATTTGTATAGGCATTGTCCAGCTGTCTTTTCTGCTCCATGCGCTGGCTAGCTTGATGAGTTGTGGATGCTCCTGCATCATACTCCTCAGCTTGAAAGATTTCATGGGATCATGTCCATGAGCTCCTGCACGGTCTGTCCATGCCTCTGAATGAATGCTTCATTTTCCCAGCTGGCATCCTCCACTGGGTGATTCTTCCATTTCACCAGGTATTCAAAATACTGCTTCCGCTTGGTCTTCTTTCCCATTCGCTTGTCCAATATATACTCCATCTGTGGCTTTTCTGCTTCTGGTAATTACTTTTTCCACTGAATCACTGGTCCCTTAGTTCCAGCCTCTGTTTCTCCAGCCCTGTATGGGTATAAATATGAAATATTAAATATCGGAGATATTCTGACGTCATCCGGTAACTCAATTTCATAAGCATTCTCCCCGAATTTCTTCAGGACTCTGCACAGTCCGATTTTCTTAATCTTGAGCTTGTTATATGTTCCCCTTGGGAACCTTTCCTTCCTCAAGTGCACCAGAACCATGTCACCAACTTCAAACTAGATTTGTCTCTTTCGTTGATCGGCTCTGCGCTTATACTCTTGATTTGATTTCATCAATCTCTGCTTCACTTGACTGTGAAGTTCCTGCATCGCTTCAGCCAACTCTTCAGCACTGGCACTGCTAGTTGCAGCCTGTTATGACTCCATGAGTTCAAAAACTCCCCTTGGCTGTGTTCCATACAAAATCTGGAATGGGCTCTTCCCTGTACTTCGATTCACCGAATCCTTGTATGTTAACTCTGCCTGCGGTAGTATCTGGTCCCAACTATTGTGGTGCTCTGTCACCAAGCTTCTCAATAGATCCCCCAGGCTCCTGTTGACCACCTCAGTCTGTCCGTCTATCTATGGATGATATGCTGAACTAAAAACCAAATTAGTTCCTAGCTTCTTCCATAGCGTCCTCCAAAAAATAACCTATGAATTTAGTATCCCTATCCGAGACTATGCTTCTCGGTAATCCGTGAAGTCTAACAACCTCTTTGAAAAACAAGTTCGCGATGTGGGTCGCATCGCTGGTCTTCTGACACGGAATGAAGTGTGCCATATTCGAGAACCTATCTACCACCACAAAGATGGAATCAACTCCTCTCTGCGTTCTCGGCAATCCTAACACAAAATCCATGCTAATCGCCTCCCATGGTCTCTCAGGTATGGGCAATGGCTGATAAAACCCTGCATTTTTCTTTCGGCCCTTCGAATGTTGACAAATTCTGCACCTGTCAACAAACCTTTTTACATATTCTCGCATGCCCGGCCAAAAATATGATTCTCTTAGCTTTGTGAATGTTTTTTCATGGCCAAAATGACCTGCTAATCCACCACTGTGATTTTCCTTCACCAGATTCTCCCTCATGGAGCAAATTGGTATACATAGCTGATTGCCTCGAAACAGTAATCCTTCCTGGATCATGTAATCTATCTAGGGCTCCGATCCCTGAGAACTGGATTCTCAGCTGCTTCGTATGCTTCCCTGAAATCTGTATCTCCAGCATACATGTCCTCCAGATTTTCAAAACCCAAGGTCTTGACTCTGAACTCCTGCAACAGCAAACATTTTATGCTCAAAGCATCAGCCACTTTGTTAGCAGTTCCTGAAATGTGTTTAATTACAAATGTAAAATTTTGCATGTACTCTACCCATTTTGCATGCTTCTGGTTCAACTTCTCATGTTGACTTACAAACTGCAATGCATGATTATCGCTGTACAAAACAAATTCCTTGGGTATCAATTAATGCCTCCACTTCTTTAAGGCCTGTATGATGGCATAAAAATCTTTATCATATGTGGAGTATTTCAGCTTTGCGTCATCCAGCTTCTCACTGAAATATGCCACTGGCCTGTCATCCTGACTCAAGACCCCTCCTATGGCATATCCACTTGCATCACATTTCACCTGAAATGTCTTCTGAAAGTCAAGCAATACCAGAATTGGTTTCTCTGTGATCTTTCGCTTCAACAGATTGAAGCTCCTCTTAGCCTCTGTTGTCCAATGAAAAACTTTATTTCATTTTTTCACTGTGTCCATCATCGCGGCGCTAATTCCACTAAAATTCTGAATAAATTTTCTGTAGAAACTAGCTAAACCATGGAAACTCCTTACCTCAAAAACATTCCTCGATGATGGCCAATTCTTGATCACTTCCACCTTCTTAGGATCCATTTTCAATTCATTTGCTGATATGACAAAACCCAAATAAATGATTTCTGTCTTCATGAAGGAACACTTCTTCATGTTGACCAACAACTTCTCTTGCTGCAGTCTTCTCATCACAATGGCCAAATGCGTTAAATGCTTAGCCTTGGTCTTGCTGAAAATCAGTATATCGTCCAGATATACGACGACAAATTTCCCGATGAATTCCTTAAGGACTTCATTCATCAGCCTCATGAATGTGCTCGACGCGTTTTTCAAACCAAATGGCATGACCAGCCATTCGTACAAACCTTCGTTTGTCTTGAACGTTGTCTTCCATTCATCACCCTCTCTCATGCGAATCTGATGATATCTGCTCTTGAGATCAATATTCGAAAAATAATTTTCCCCACTCAGGCAATCCATCAGATCATCCATTCTCGGTACCTGATGGTAATTTTATTGATCACTCTGGAGTCTGTACACATTCTCCAGCCTCCATCCTTCTTAGGACTCAGTACTGTCAGAACAGCACATGGACTCAGACTCTCTCTGACCAGTCCTTTGTCTTGCAGATCCTGTACCCGCCTTTTGACCTCCTCATTCTCTTGTGGTGTCAGTCTGTATGCAGCCTTATTTGGAAAACTTGCTCCTGGTATGAGGTCAATGTGATGACTCACAGTCCTCATCGGTGGCAACGAATGAGGTAATTCGTCCATGATGATATCAGTGAACTCTCCCAGCAGTTCTTGAATCTCCTCCGGCAAATCATCCACTCTTGTACTGGTCAGAACAATTCTCGGCTTCCTGACAACAAAGAATTGTGGATCCTCCCTCTTCTCCATCTCATTTAGAAGCTCCTTCCCACTCATGAGAAGTATTGTGTTTCTCACCTCTAGCTTCACCTCTTTATCTTTTATCGGAAGCAATTTATGTGTCATCCCATCCTTCTCCAAGGTATATGTGTTCATCCTCCCGTCATGAACCACATTCCGGTCATACTGCCATGGTCTACCCAATAATACATGAAAAACATCCATGGGAATGACATCACATAGGACCGTATCCCTATATTCACCCATTTTGAAAGCAACTAAACATTGTTTAGTGACACTCACCTGATGTCCTTTTTGCAGCCAAGATACCTTATATAGACTCGGGTGTTTGGTCGTCTCCAGCTCCAACTTTTCCACCATCTCAGTTGAAACGAGATTATCGGTGCTTCTACTGTCCACTATGACCTTGCATTTCCATCCTTTGGTCTTGCACGTGGTCCTGAACAGTCTGGTTCTCTAAGCTATGTCCTCCACCTCTTTATCAGGTGTCAAGAGAACTTTATGCACCGTCAGTGACTTCCCACTTCCGGAGTCTTCACTCTCAACATCACGCCTCTGCGCCTCAGTGATGTGAGCTTCTCCTCTGTCCATTTTCCTGTTTGGACAGTCAACAGCTTTATGTCCATCCTTCCCACATGTAAAACATGTGATAATGCCTCCTCTGCCTCTTCCCCTACCTCTGGTACGAGGGAAAGTGTTCACGTCAGCATATCCGCCACCCTGCTCAGTATGTTGTCTCCTCGGCTCAGCATATTGTTGTCTTTGCTGTGAGGTTCCACCTCTTTCAACCTTACCATGAGGTTTCTTCCATTCCTCCTTGGGCTTCTGAGTTCTTTCTTGGGCAATTTCTTTGCCTCTTGGCTGACTCCTGCCTCGCCCTCATTGACCTTGCTTACGGCTCAGCTTTTCCTTGGCTTTCAGAGCCATCTGGTATGCATCCTCAACTGTTCGGATGGTTACCATGCTCAATTCATCCTGAATGTCATATCTTAACCCATTCAGGTACCTCGCCACCTTCTCATCATCTCTCTCTCGATGACCTGCTCGGATATTGAGCCTATAAAATTCTTTGGTGTACTCCTTAACCGTCATCATCTTCTGCCTCAGGTTCTGCATTCGCCTGAACAGAGTGATCTGATAATCCCTTGGGATGAATTTCGCCTTCATCTTCGCAATCATCCTATCCTAGCTCTTGATCTTTTGTTTTCCCTTGGAACGCATATCCACCTGTAGCTCGTCCCACCATAACGCTGCATGTCCTTTCAACTTCGTGACAGCATATATTACCTTCTTGTCCTCTTCGATGTCCTCATAGTCTAAGTAGGTGTCAAGAGCGTGGATCTAATCCAGCAGCTCTTCTGCATCTAGACTCCCCTCATAGACGGGAATGTCCATTTTGGTCTTGGAACTCATCCTGGAGATGGCTCTAATCAACCGCTCTATTGATGCGTCCTCTGTTGAGACCTCTTCCTCGTGTCCAGCTTATTCTTCCACCTCGGAATGACTGAACTCTCCAGCGCCGACTCCGTGTCTCTGCACCGTCTCCATTTCCTCAAGTCTTTCTTGGAGATCTCGCATCTGTCTCTCCATTTCTGCATTTCCTACCGGTCTACCTCTTCTTCTCACCTTCCTGTCTTCGGGATCTGGTGACTGCCTTTCTCTTCTGGGTGCCATGATGTCTCCTCTTCTCTGCTACAGAAAGCAAAGAATTCCTGCTCTGATACCACTCTGGTGCAAACGTCCCCCTGCGCCGTCCGCTTCCACCAGGACCTTCTTTCACACAGGCCCGAAGAGTCAGAGAACTCTTCCAACTCCTCTCGGGAGTTCTCAATACCCATAGGTATTTCCTTTCGTGACCTCCCCTTTGCTTGTCGGGAAATCGGTATATCCAATATCGCGGTTCACATGGACCACGAATCCCCGAACCCCGAACTCTGATGGCACGTGCGCTATTCCCTCCTTGTCACGTC
Organism: Picea mariana; assembly: GCA_032191745.1. Classification (NCBI taxonomy): domain Eukaryota; kingdom Viridiplantae; phylum Streptophyta; class Pinopsida; order Pinales; family Pinaceae; genus Picea; species Picea mariana. The sequence goes on from JASDQU010106193.1 coordinate 244,034, forward strand.
ACCTTCTCTCTCCACCCTATCGGGGATTGCATGATCACGATTTCAATTGTCGCAATTCCTTTGTATTAGGAAATCCCGAATGTCGAACCCTGATTTCTTCAGATTTTAGACACATGTTCCCATAGCAATCGACGGCTCCGATTATATCGGGGAATCTCTAATCGCGATTTCAAAGAGTATGAAAGTCTTACCTCCGTGAACCCCGATATGCTGAATCCCAATGGCCTGTTCCCTTCTTGCGCCTAAGGGCTAACTTCCTCACAACTTCTCCCAGATCTGACTGTCGACGGGATTTCGCGATTCTCTCCTGCAAATCCTGTCCACCGATTCTCCTCCTCGAGGATTTCTTTTTCTCCAAAACTCTGCCCTGTTCGAGCCTCTCCTGGGTCTGTTCCCACAATATTCACGAAGGGACTATCCCTCCTGAGCTTGTCAACTCTAATTCTCTCAGAGACTTTGCACATGCTACTTGCGCTCGACCTTTGACAGCTCTCAAAGTGTTGAGTCTTCAGATTTTGTGCACTTACAGCCACAGTAACCCCTATCTTCCTTTTCTCAGACTAACTGCTGAGACTTTAAACTCGGCCTGCACCTCCCCTGCACGGCTCTACCAACCTGCACCAACTTCTAAATGAGTGAGAGTAAGGGTTTAACTATCTAGCCTCATCAATGCACTTTATGTGGATGAATTCAACTGCACTCTATGCAGAAATCTCCTGGCTCAGACAGAGAAACAATTGACACTAATTCCTTACTCTCACAGATTTCAATTTAACTATGAAATCACCTACATAGCATATCAAAGCGCATATATGACAGAAAGCAAACATCCATGAGCATAATATCAAAAAAGAGAAACAACACAAACCATGAAATTGAATCACAGGCTCTCTTCTATTAATTCAATCTGTACATGGGTGTTCTCCACAAGTTCTCTGCTCTGCTCTTCCCTTCTGAATGTTCTCAATGCTCTCGATATGTTACAATGTACAAAGGAGGGTGCCTATATTCCGTTTTCCCTCTAGAATTCTACAACTATCAAATCTACAATTAATTCCTATCTATCAGCATTAAATCTATTAAATGCCTCTCTATATACTAAGGATGAGAGCTTAAAGGCTCAAGGTCCCCTTTACAATACAAGTGCGCTTCTTTATGAATGCCTTCAATAAAGAGCGGCGCAACAATTTCCAAAGCATTTCAAAATTTGTATAGGCACTGTCCAGCTGTCTTTTCTGCTCCATGCGCTGGCTCGCTTAATGACTTGTGGATGCTCCTGCATCAATTATTTTTGTACAAAATTACATACTAATGGCATAAAATTATCGACGAATGTTTTTCGTCAATAGTATAGCAAATTCGTCGCAAGATTATTTACATTAGTCTCTCTTGTGACAATATCAAATGATGTAGCTTGGATTCATTTCATATTTGGTTTATCAACTTGAAATCTCAATTTGATACTTTGCAAGATAGTTGGACCTTCAATCAAATACAAATATGAAACTTGGAATCATTAACATATCTACTATAACATATGAAAAACAGTTGGGTTTATGGTAATTTCCATGATGAATTGATGATGGAAGAAAGTGGGTGTGTCAATCAAATTTGAGTCCAGAAACCCTCCCATATCGTTAAGGCATGAGAATAGTCCTTGACCATGCTGTAGTCCCCAAGATCCATTATTTTTGTACAAAATTACATACTAATGGCATAAAATTATCGACAAACTTTTTTCGAAGATAGTATAGCAAATTCATCGCAAGATTATTTACATTAGTCTCTCTTGCAACGATATCAAATGATGCTTGGATTCATTTCATATTTGGTTTATCAACTTGAAATCTAAATTTTATTCTTTGCATGATAGTTGGTCCTTCAGTCAAATACAAATATGAAACTTGGAATCATTAACATATCTACTAGAACATATGAAAAATAAGGTTTATGGTAATTCTAAGAATATTCAAATAGGTAACAATATTGATGAAATATTATACGATCATGATGGTATAAAAATGAAAGAGCTTCTCTTGGTTTCAAGAATAATTTATCTTCTACTTAACAAGGCCAACCACATGAAGGTGGACGCTCACATGGCCCCTCCCCTCCCCCTCACATCACTCGCAATTGATCCCGAAAACCCAATCTATAAAATATAAAATAATCGAAAGCAACATCCTATTAAGATTCATGCATAGAAACTACAAAAACAAAAATTAATGAAGGTACATGAAATTATGTGTTTCTAAATGATATTTTTAGTCTACCACGTACTTTACTACATTGACAACTATTTTCAGGTTTCAAATAATAATTAAACAACATGTAACCTAGGATATAAAAACATCGCATAAAACTTAAAAACATGTAATTAACCCATGACATTAAAAGTAAATTATTTTAAGAGAATAATTCATACAAATTAAAATATTATATAGTCACGTACCTAATCCAACCTCAACATCCGTGTAATCATCCTTTTTCTCTATCTTGATCTTCTTCATCGAACTCGACATATGTATCATCATCTGGTTCTGAAACGATGTTCAAAGGATTGATGATATCATCATCATCATCATTGTCATTTTCGAGCATATTTTCATCGACATCATCATCAGGAATTGCAATATTGTCTCCTACGCCTAGATCATGATCTTCTTCGTCTTCTTCATCATCCGAACCTCCATGCTCTTCTAGCTCTATCTGATATTATGTCAAATCATCTTCTTCATATTCAATATCATCTTCTTCATGTAAATGAGTATACTTAATTTTCCTTCCTCTTGGATCATATTTAACAACAAATGACCAATCTCTTTCACCTAGAACATTTGAGTAAAAGACATGTTCACATTGTCTTGGAAAAACATAGCGATCATGTCCTCTTTCAAACATCATTGTTTTAATCATTGGAAATCCGTTGGCATGTTGAATAGTAGTTCTTTCCTCATCATGTTCATGCATTCGTAACCTATGCCATTTGACATCGAACAATGCTAATTTGAAGGAATTAAAGTCACACTCAAGTATATCATTTAAATACCCATAGTATCTATTTTCATATTCTCGGGGATGTTTGTCACTCCTAGAGGAAACATTAGTAACCTGGAATACTACAGTTATCCCACTATCATAAGTTTCCCTTGTTTCATCCAATTGTTTGATGCAAAATTTATGATCATTGCACCACATATCCTTGTGGTGTTTCAACTGCAATATGTCAGATATGTAAAAGATGCATTGTAAATTAATAAATTAACATATATTTATATAACTTGGAAAGTATCTAAAAAATATAGTACACATGTAGTCACATTAGTATAATATAAAATAACTGAATAAAATGGGTGAAATTGCTTACCTATCCATCTTTCAAACCATAGGCTAGATCAATTTCCCTCTGGGTAACATTGGCATCTCCGTTACAACGAGATTCTCTAACCAATTTAGACATTTGTTTCCATGATAACCTACCTCCATTATGTTTCTTACATCTTTAAATCCATACATTCATCTAGTCAAGATTGTTTGCAATGTATAAATGCAGTGCATCCCACTCTAGAGAAACTGAATCAAAAAAACATAATTCACCAATATTAAATATTAGTTATAACGTACAATATGCAGGTAATTATAAATATTTATAATTTATGAAATAAATTATATTAATATATTAATGAGTATGATCATATATACACAAAAACGAAACTTTATATGTATTAATAATATAAATTTTCACAATTATTAGTATATTACCTCTCAATTTTTTCATTCTACCTTTCCCCAACAGATGCTTCGGATCTTCAAATTTTTTGATGGAGTTCACATCCCAAATGTGATTCACTGCATGCATAGTTGGCACTGCTAATTTAGGAAGATACTGACTAATATACACCATGGATTGATATACCATATATCCCTCCACCATAGAACCCTGAGGACGTGCTCTTTGTCTAACCAACGTCTTCAATGATTTCAAGTGCCTCTCCACCATCCACATTGACCTTGTGTGAATAGGTCCACAAATTTCAATCTCCTCAACTTGGTGTATGAGGTAGTGTTCTTGTGTATTGAAAAATGTACGAGGTATATACTTTTGCATTTCACACATTAAATGAGGAATTTCTCTCTTCCAATACTTTATATCATCTTCATGGATACCTTTCAATGAAAACCATCTACATGAGATCATGACACAAGAAAATAACATGTTTCAACATAAGTACATAATATAATATATTAAATTACATTACAAGTAAAGCATGTGTCATTAAGTACAACAATAATTTGAAAGAACATTTCGCATATAAATCACAACTACATCTTACCTCATGTATTTTCCAAGATCATATATAACTTGTTTGACATTGTTGTCAAAGTCGTTTGGGAGAGATAGCGGTAGAACATACTATAACAAAAAAATGAATCGTTATTTGTTTCGACCAAAGTAAACAAACAAAAATAAAAAATAAAAATAAAAGATCTATAAGGCCAATATATATAAATATGCATACCAAAATTATTACCTTAATGAAGGTATGCCAATCATGTGTTTTTACCCCACTAAACTCACCTTTCTTCGTTAAGATATTTTTTATGTTTGAAGCAAAACCCGTGGGAAATTTAATCCTTTTAATGACCTCTTTTACAGCATTTATTTTTTTCTATGTTAATAACCATGGAAGGTTATTTCGGTCTAGTAATCCATCTGATCTATTTGAATATCGGATAACACTTCGCATTGCATGATTGTCTTCCTGAATGTCAATACAAATTTTGACAATTTTTTCTTTGTCCCTCCTACCATCTATGATTCGCCATAACGTTTCAGTCACATTCTTCCTAATATGCATTGTATCAAACAAATGAGCTATTTTTAGCTCCTCATAGTAGGAAACCTCATGAATTGAGCGGGAAAATATTTCATTCCTCGTGGAAGCCCATTATTAATACCTTCATGATGATTGTGACCTTCATGAAGCATAAAAGAAATCAAAAAAATAGTTATCAAATACAGTAAAATAAATTCAATGATTAAAATAAACATTTAAAACATTACATGATCTATGATACATTATGAAATTGAGTACCTTGACGATTTGTATTATATTCCAACCTCCATAAGTGAGGTGTCATTCTTCATTGTTTTAAACCATTCTCTTAATTCCCATTGTATGGTTCTTAGGAAGAAGGTGCCTATACTCATCAAACACCATCTTTACTAAACTTTTTGAATGACGATACTTCATCTTAGGGCCACAAACTGGACATGTAAATTTACCCTTTGTTTGAAGACCTACAACAAATGGATTAATGTCAATTATATGATGAGATTATTTAAAAAGTAAACATGCACCATAATAACATGAAAATATTATATAGTATTAAAGCGCAATATTAGAATGCTTATACATACCACAAAAATGTATTAGTCCAGGGGCATCATGAATTGTCCATAAAAGTATTCCACAAAATTTAAATTTCTTCTCCCCGATTGGTTTACATATGTCATACATTGTGATGCCAACCCATAACTTTAGTAGCTCGTCAATAAGAGGCTCGATATATACATTCATATCTTTAACCTGATACTTACCTTATTTTTTCTTGAAATTACACATAATTACTAAAGGAATGATATCATGTAATATATATAATTAAATAAATAAACAAAAGATATTATGCAAAAATTGAAACAAATGAAAATGTTAAATTCAAAAAATTAATGTAAACAAATACCTGGAACAATCATTGCCAACATTATGCGGTCCCTCTTTATTAACATCCAAGGAAGAATGTTATTGTTGATAACAAAAATAGGCCACACTAAGTAAATAGACCTAAGCTCTCTGAACGGATTAACATCATTAGCTTCCAATGAAAGCCTAACATTATGAGGTTCATCTTTGAAATCTACCCATTTTTCCTCAATTTCCCTAAATGTAGAACCATCGACAGCCATTTGAAGAACACCATCTCCACTTCTGTTACATGCATGGTAATCCATAAATTGTGCTATGCTTTCACACCTGAACAATCGCCGCAAACGTGGAATTATGGGAATATGAAGAAGAACCTTTCGAGGCACCCTTTTTGTTACTTGATTTGTTCGATATCTACTAATAAGCCATTGCGGACATTCGGTTTTCAGAGCATGTTTTCCATAATATATAATATGGTCATTAGGACATACATCTATAGTTTGATAATCCATTCCAATGTCTTTCATAATGGCATGCATACCTCGATATGTGCAAGGTAAAATATTTGACAATGGTAACAAAAATTCACCTAACAATCTACAACATAACAAACAACTAGTTAATGTAAGAATATTAATCGTAAAAATTGCATTCTTATTTTACACATTATTTAACACTAAAAACAAATAAAAAAAAAATCAACATTTATGTGTAGTATGAGATGAAACATATTACATACCTTAGTATCTGTGTCATACAAGTGTTCGAAAAATTATTCATAACCATTATGTTCACTAGAAACAATGTAGCAGAGAGAATATTTGCTCTTGATCCTTCATAAAGTCATTTATTTGCCTTTTCTAATAGAGGTTCATCATAAATACCAGCATTTTCCCCATCCTCATCTGGTTGTGAAAACAAATCTTGGATCATTTGATTTGACCCATCATCTTCTTCCATGAGATCCTCATGTGTTTGGTCATGATGATGTTCCTCAGCTTGTACAACATCATTTCTACTAATACTTGGTGAAATATTCTGTGGAAAGTTAGAGGGCAACTCTAACTTTATAATTAAAAACAATCATGAAAAATTAGTGTATACTATAACAAACATTCAAACAATATATATACATATATATAATTTTATATAAAATTGACAAAATAGAAAAAGATAATGAGTATATAGCTAATTACCACGGGACGATATTCATTTGATCCGCCATCAATGTGACCATATTTCCTACAATGTTTTGTAGTTGTTGCTATTAAAATTCTTATGGGATGTCTGAGGCAACATTTTTTACAAGGGCAATAACATCTACCATCACCCTTTTCACCTGCTTTACTTTTTTCCCCACCTCTAATAACATTCTATGGCATTCTTCTGCACAAAAATACCCTTTCAGAACCATCATTGTTATAGAAATACTGTCGCAACATCTTTGGATCGTCAAATATTTATAGTGCAATTTTAGGTCACTGTCGTCGCTATTGCGATGACAGTGACCTAAAAATATTTTTTTTTTTACCTATTTATTTTAGGTCATTTTTAACAATCAATTTTATGTTTAAGTCATATTTCGTCAAAATATAGTCGTCACTCTTGCGACGAACATTGACCATAATAATTTGGCCAAGCTACCTACATCGAGATTGTGAATAATACAGGGTGGATTTAAAAAACTTGAACTTTCTCTCTTGCATGTTGCGACAAAATATTACTTTCATCGCAAGTGGTCATCACAAAATTTTCAATATGTAGTAATGATACATGTATCTTCATTATTTCACCCTTGAAGTTCTAGCATTCATACCATGCTTTCACTACACTACTGTCATAACAATAATGGGTGTACAACTCTCAACCATATGATTGATCCTTGGATATGTTTCCTTTCTCTCCAAGTATACCCCTTGTTTCTCTTTATCAAAAAAAATAGCATTTTAACCTATCAATATTTTAGAGAAAATCTTCCCACACTGTATTGCCTTATCTATACATTGACATCCTTTAGAGTGAATGGACTTTCAATAATTCATTCACTAAATGATCTACTCTTATACCCAAATTGCATTGAGCACTCTAATTAACATGAGTGAATTTTTTGTAGTGGAATGTAAAGAATTTATGGTTGCACATAGACTTATCTTGACCTTTAATTATCTTTTGAGATATTATTTACATAACATTATGTCCTCAAGTTTGTATGTTCATTCTTGATATGAGGTCCAATCTCTTTCATATTCTATAAAACCATCCTTCCATATTCCCAAGATTTGCATCTCCATATGAACCTATGGTACATGCATTATCATGTATTGCAGATGGTTTTCCCACATAGAATCCACATTTGATGTGCATAATTTCCATATGGAATTCTTTCCCCAAACAAGAATTGCATTAGGGTCATCCATGTTGCTTATTAAACCCAATATTTGATCCAACAACTTCTTAAAGAAACCAAATGTATAATGAAGAACTATCTATATCCTTCTTTATTCTATCTATAGACATCTCTATCACTTTCTATGTTTTAATTGTAACCATAACATTTGAAAACATGCATACAACAACATTTGTTAGCTTAAACCACAATATACAATTCTGGTAACATATGCACAATTTTACCTGTTTATGGTCAACATAAATCTTCTTTCTCACTTCCTATGAATTTTTTTTCTCATCTCACAATTTTGGCTGAATACATGGAATCCTTTTTCCAATACCTTTCCAATTATTGATTTCTTTCTCAATTCTTGGCTTTGAGTAGAAAGTTATAGTCATTTGATTATTACCCAAAAACGCCTTCAACCAGGTGGAATTTTTAACTGTGCTTATGCATCCTTTCACTTGCTCCTTTGGAAATTTGACAGGAAATCAATCAGGTTCTTGCATGACCATATTTTGGACATTCTAGACAATTTTCATCCTCATTTGACCTCCAAGATTCTAGATACATCATGCTAAGTTTCAGGACAATTAATATTTTTGGCCCTGAATTCTACAAGTGACTTTTATGCCATCCTATACATTTTAATGTGTCCAAATTTCTATTTTGACTCCATGGTGTTTTTTATGTCTCAATATATTTTTGTAGACTACTCATGTGCCTCAATATGATTATGGAGTAGGAAGTTATGGCCCTCGAAAGTTAGTTGTGTCTCCAAATTTACCTTGCATTATTTTCCATGTAACTTCCTCATATTAGATCCATTTGACGAATGGTTTACACCATTGGAAATCTCTCTCTGATATCGTCCATATGAGATGTAGAGACAAAGTGTACCTTATTACAATTTTTTCTCATGGTTTTCAAGTAGCTAAAAACATTATTTAGGCCTTCGAAAATGACCTGCAAGTTGAACACCTAGAAAAATACTCATGTTTTGGAAATTTTTCAATATTAAATTCAAAATATGATTAAATTATACTAAATGGAACCCTGAAGTGGTGCCCTATTTAAAATTTCACCTTGAGTTAGTGCCATGTCAACTACCTAGACACTTGTTTTTTCCCTGTTGGCCTCCACCTTCTTCTTCTTTCACCTTATCTCTTCCCCTTTATTGGCGCACACATTGTATATTTTGGGCCCACCAAGTCCTTGGATACCATGTGGAACCTTTCTATTTGGTTTAAAGGATGGATGAACCTCATCCTCCACCCATTTACATCTGTTCACAAATTTTCATGTCACATTGATCTAATGGTGGGGGTTTTGGCAGTGTCAATGGTGATCGACAACCCATGTCACATTGTGCCCCCCTGCCTCACTGAACATTAACAAAGAGGGGAGGGACCACAATAATAAACCTCGATCAAGGCCCTACTAAAATTTCACACATTGGGGCATTGGTACGCCCCTGCATTGGGTTTTCCTAACCCCACAAGACCCCCCCCCCCCGCATAATAAGGTTTTGTGGGTCTGGTTCATGGTTCTACTAGGCAGACAGACTTTGCGACTCTAGCTCCACATCGACTGCGACCACTGCCATTTATTCCACTTTGTATATTCCATCATGGTTTTATGCATCCCCTCTATACTAATTCATGTGGCTCCCACGTCATGTTGACATCGGCGTACGTAAAAATTTCCATGTTTTCCCAATTTTGCCAAGTTTTTCAAAATTTTCCAAATTTCCCAAAAATGCCCAATTCGTAATTATTTTTATTTTCACCATTGAAGCTCTGGAACCAATCTTATCATGGCCAATTTTTTCGCTGTGAGTGTCAATCTAACTTCTGTGTCTACGAGTTTTCCCTGTATGCAGTTGATCGACATTCCTGGAACAGATTTCATTCAAATTCATCCATGAATTGGGAAATTTATTTAACCAATTTCACCCAGTCTTCCATAGATTTATTGTAACTTCAAATTTGACCAATAACAGTTCTAAATTTTCCCATACAAGGATTATAAATTGTTAATTTCTAATACCTGGACCAAATTTCCCAAATTCCCCATGAATTTAACAACGAAAATTTGGTCTTTTGCCCAATTTCACCCAGTTGCTCTCAATTTCGGAATCAATACACTATAAACTTTAAATTTGGCTATCTACAGACCCTAATTCGTTCATTATACAATCAAAATTTTGGTATTTCCAATCCTTGGCTAAATTTCCTCAAATTTCTTTTGAAATTTCCCCAATTTCACTATAGTAATTCCAACAAACAAGTTGTTAACATCCAGTTTCCATCATTTCGTCAAACCATTTTCCTGCATAATATGTAACCCGTTATAGAAATCACATAAACATTTCACAATAATTTAAAAAAACACATAGAGAGACACTTATCTCTAATAAATAAAACACCAACTACGTGCAGACCCTCCATGTTCCTCCTAGCCATAGACCATACTACTCATAACTCTCAGCAGTGGGTCACCCCCGAGCTAGTGATAAAACTCCACCAGAGAAAAGGAAATCCTAAGACAGGATAAGGCCTTTCAATATAAAAAATTATCATACTAAGGTACCAACTATGGCAAACATCCTATAGTCCCTCATTCCCTACATGCCTATCCCACCACAAGAAGTGTGCCCCTTATCTGCTCAAGAGTCCTTCGGTTGCCTAACTTCCCTTAAGGGGCTTCAAAAAAAAGTTGGAAAAGAATTTTTAGAGCCCTATAGTTGTATCTTGGAATCTTGGTAAAAAAAATTCCCAACATTTCTCTCACCTGGAGAGAATGTTCATGAGCCTGACAACCCGCTTTTTCAATAGCACATGGACCTGACAACCCACCTCTTCAGCGAAATTTTACCCAAAAAATGCTTCCAAGCTTCCCAAGTGCTAGTATGGATAATGGTTGTAGAGGTTGTACTGGGGATAGCAAAGAGTGATGGAATAATGGGTGAATAATAGAAAAAAGTACTAAAAATCCACTTTAAGTATGCATGTTCCCAACTTGACACTTGTCATGTTGGGAACTACCTTGTCTCCACCTTGTCTTGACTTCGGTGATATGTTTTCCCATCCTTAGAACTTAGGATGAATTTATATCCATAGATTTGGATTTAAGGGATATTAATATAATGTTCCATTGGGCTTAAGCTCCCTTATCTTAGCCCTTTTTCCTAGACTCTTAGCCCCCCCTTTCCTTTTCTAGTTGAATTTATCCCCCCGTACTATTTTTGTCTAGTTGGTCTACAACAATGATTTGTTTTCAATAATAGTATGAATGATTACATGTTACAATAATAAGCTCATTGACCTATTATCATCTAGGCTCTCCGGCCTAATAATCACATAGACATTTTGGCCTATAATATCCTGGTTCACTAGCCTATAAAAATATATGTACAATTATAACTAGGGATCAACCTAGGGGTATTACTATAAGTATGAGACTTCTGTATCATAATAGTTTGTCTCATTTAAAATCAGTAGGCATTGGTATTCCTTATGGACTTATATAGCTACCATATCCAAGACCATCCTCTCTATAATTTCAATCTTCACATGGCCAAACAAATTGTCAGTTCTCATGCACATTGCATTTTTATTGCACACTTGCAGTGGCTCACAACCAATTTTGAAATTGTGTATACTAAAAATTAAATCACCTCTATAAATCTATTTAATCATATAAAGTAAAAGGAATTATCACTCCTTACACGTGAATTATTTCAGTATACCCATCTTTCCAAAATGGAATCAATTATCATATACCACTAAACCAATGTCCCTATCTACATTTACACACAATGCACCTTTGCATTGATTTCAAATTACCATATTCTATGTTAGGCATTTTTCCATGGTGTTTTGAAACTCATCCAACCTCTCACCACATGGATAGTGTATTCATATTCATTATTAAAGAAGGAGTATGTTTCCTTCTTTGAGATGATCATGACATCAAATCAACATACATTATATGAAATTAAATTTCATATGAATTCATTCCAACATTCTTTCTTTATTGGCAATCAGGGTACCAATATTCTTGGCAACCCAATTCCTTTATTTACCATTCTTACAATTTGATTGGAATATCAGAAGGTCCTCCTTCCATAATGGGAATTCCAATACAATCCATGTTTCATACAACATACATTTCCCTCAAAATCACATGCATATCATCAAGATATAAAAAAATTCAAAAGGAATTCTTACCCAATCCTTTTTCAATTCTCATGTCACATGGGCATGAAATATTTATATTTTTCCTAGTTTATAGAACCCTTTATAATATTACCTCATCAGGGGTTCTTAATGGGGACTCAGAAGGTCCCTTCATCAACCCTTTCTATTAACATCCTTTTGTATTTATCCTCTACCTCGATTTCCCACCATTTGTAGTTGTCTTCCCCAACAACTTCAATATTTTTTTTCACACATTCAACATTATCACATTTAAAGTTATATCAATTGTCATGTAAAATAAAAGTGCATGTGTCATAGAATTTAATTCATCAAAAACATTTCCAAATATGTCCCAGCATATGTATGTGCACTCTACCACATTAATCTCAATGTGCTCATTAGTGAAATCACAAAACATTTTAGTTGTTTTGGTATCCTACAGCCATCAACATTCCCATGTTGGAATCATCTACACATGACTAGCATCTCAGTTTCCTCTTCGCAGAGAAACACAATAAACAAAAAGAGAGGAGAAAACGGATTATCCCCTTTTCCAACACCTTTGTACAATATGGAACCTTCAGCTTAATTATTTCCAACGCCTCACTGCCTTTGCATATCATGTCTTAACCAACATCATTCATTTAAACATATTTATTAATTTGTTTTCCTTGGTTTCCAAAGTTGTTCTTTTAAAGAACGCAACTATATTAAATAAATCATAGCTTTAGAGTGAGAAAAGTGTTCCTTCTTTTCTCCTGATTAGCTTCTACAATCTACCCCCTTTGGTATTTTCCTTCTCTATTCCTTGAGTACTCTTAGTCAATTTCATATTGATCTTTCTTGGATGTAACAACATATTACAACACCAAAAATAAATCACAATTCAATTATGAGTTAGTGCATTCTTCACATTCACCAAACAGAGTCAAGATTGTCAAGGTCTTGTCACATTCAAGTCTTCCACTCATGCATTATATTTTAAAATGTAATCCAAGATTCTTTTGTAAATAGGATTTGCAACCCACTATCTAGTTCTTTTACCAGTCAATTATTTAGGTGGCTATGTTCTCCTGATGGAGCTCTTTACATATTTCCTCCACTTGGAACTTATTCAACATGCAACTTTCCTTTTTTCATATTCCTCACTATCTAAGATAACCTCAACCCTGAGTCATCCTCAACCTCCTCATTTCATAGGTTTACCCAAAATTCCATAAGAAATATAATCATGCATTCTTATTATGCATCCCAATTTGCACATTCACACATGCACATTATTCTATCAGTTTGTATTCAAAATGTGATTTCATGCACTTGACCAAATGCATCAACATAATGTGTGTGTCGACCATAAGCACACTTTATAGTTTCACATGCATATTTATTTAAAAGTCATTTTATTCATGATTTTTCATAATCATTCACATGCAATTTTCATAGGCATATTCATTTTTTCCTTCTATCATAATAACATAGCACTCTTGCTCATTGATATTTCAACATTTTATATTATCTCTTTACGAGGAATGGAGAACACCCTCCTCAAGATATTATTTAAACAAGTCAACACACTCCTCAAAAACATAGTCAACTATGTATCCATAGTATTATCCAATATAGGAAAGTACAAATCTTGCCTCACAACTCACTTATTTAGGTAGACATACCATGCCTTTGAGTGTGTGTGTGTGTGTGTGTGTGTGTGTGTGTGTGTGTGTGTCATACATGTGCATCACTTGAACATTTCTATATCATTCATATTCACATTTGTTGAATTTTAATATCGTCATTTTCTAATGAGATATTGCAGTCCATCACATGATAAGTCTCGCATGCCTATTCATAACTATGCTTCCAACAAGAAACCACTCTTTCCCTTCTACTACAAAATCATTCCATAATTCATATAATACAACTAGGTAATTGCAACATAACCGAAGGAAACAAGATAATAATTCCAAGTTCCCTTTGTGCCTTAAATATTTCTTGGTCAATATACCTTTACCAAAGAAATCATTTCCTAAACTCCCTCTTATTAGTACTTTTCCCTCTTACTATTACTTGAGCATACTAAGACATGCCTATATGGCTATCATCCACCTTTATATACCAATCTGATTCATGGTCATATGAAAGTTCCCAAGCACTTCCTTTACCGACTTTAGATCAAAATTCCCTTAAGTCTTCTTCCTTATCCTCATAAGGTTGCATACAATAAACATCATCAATATTTTATTTATGTTGCTAGCTCGCCTGCTGATATTAGGTCATCATTGTCCAAAATGACCATCAATGAACCATACTTTACAATCAAGCATAGGTCATAATAAGTCTTTATTCATGTTATATTCATGCTTAACCATTTCCATATGCATTACAACATATCATGTGTACCAAGAATTTTATCCATGCCTACAGTGCATATGTATTCCAATTGTCTGATTTTTCATTCACGTACATAGAAATACTTTTAGGTTAATAGGTATGTACATTTTCTTAATACATCCATGAGCTTATAAATTGTTCATATTCCCATATCACTTTACCTCTTTTATGAAGGTTAGTGTTAGTCCAAAGGACTCCTCTTTCTTTTTCTTAAATAGATTATCCCAATTACAGGTTCTGATCATTATAGGTTAAGTCAAATGACCTTACAATTTTACATCATCCCTCTAATCATGAGGAACTATACATATAGGGTTAGTCTTTTATTTAAGAAAAAATTATCACTTCCAGGGATTCAATCAATCTGTACTCAATCTCTTTAACCAAAATGATTTTTCCATAAGGGTATTATCCCTTATACAAAAATCTATCATAAATTCAAGAGGCCCTATCTATCCAAGCGGATAGACAACACTACATTTAAATAAAACAACTCAACTCATCCATTCTTTGGACACATGTAGCTCTATAATAGAATTATTCTACTTATTCCATTCGCATTCATGTCTTACCATTAATTCCCACTAGTATATTCCCATTCTTGTAGGAATAGTTATCAATCCAACAAGACAACGATGTAATCCTTTTGTTGCAATTAGCATGATAAAAAAAATTGTTCTAAGAAATTAAAAAAAAAAAAAAAACAATCTACAGTCCTTCTTAAGGAGCTAGTGCAGATAACAAATAATTTTTTTAAGGTAGGAAACACCTTTCAACAGGCTCATCTTAGCCTTGATATTGATATACCAACCTTGTGACCATTCTCTGGCCCATCCAGTTCTAGTGTTTGAAGCTCTGTTGCGATACCTCTCTGTAACCTACCCTCCCCTTTAATTCTCTGAAAGGGATGGGGTATCAAATTTTGTTTTTCTTCATCCATATCGAATCCTATTTCCAAGGGTGCCATCATCTTCTTCTCTTCAAGATATTTCCAATGATATCAAATTTTCCCTAATCCTAGACTCTAGATAAAAAGTTATGGCCCTTAAACAATTTTATTGAGAATAACAATCTTGTATACTTCCACGTGGTAGGTGACATGGCATTATACAAGGCATCTATGTTCCATCATATGTGGAAAGTATACGATGTGGTAGGGTTACATGCCACCGGACTGGGGTGGATCACCTTCCACCCTTATAATATTATTAAGTTAATTAATCATTACATTATAATCCCATGCCTTAGGATTTTATTTATTTAATCCAAATTATCATTAATTAATCCTCATTAATATAATACCCCATGTATTAACACTTTTTGCTTAATATATTTCACCATCCCGATAAATGACAAGAGTTTACTTTCCTTTTTTACTTTGGGATCCCAACCTCTTGATAGGGTTTATTGTTAATATTTCATTTATTGGCCTCCTGATATACCAACATATGTTTTTAAAATTATCAAGCTTCGATATTCCAGTGGGAATATTAATAATTATATTATAAAACACCCAAGTATATTATTGTTATTTTATATTATAAAGAACTGATCCTCGAGCATATAAATTTCCACACACACCATCCCTTTTCTATTTTCCAATGTACGATATTTCGAGGAAGTTTAATATTATTATATTATATATCATTCATCACGTGCATCTTTAACCTCTCTATCACTTGGTACCCGATACTTCTATGGAGATTTAATATTGATATATTGTATTAGCCCCCGGGTATACACTATCACATGCACATTCAAATATCCTTCTCTAGATACTTGATACTCTGATGGGGGTTTAATAATATTATATTGTATCACCCCCACATATATCATTCATGACATGTGTTCTCAATCTCAAGGTGTCTGATAGCCAGATGAGGTTTTTAATTAATATTATATTTCCCCCGCATATATCATTCACCATATGTGTTCTCAATCTCTCAGTGTTTGATATGCCGATGGGGTTTTTAATTAATATTATATTATATCTCCACCATGTATATCATTTACCATGTTTGTTCTCAATCTCCCAGTGTCTGATATCCCAGTAGGATTTTAATAATATTTAATATTATTGGTAGAAAGGGAAAAGTGATCAGGTTTTTGAAAATAATAAAAAATAAACATTCTCACAGAAAATTTCTCTAGGGTTATAAAATTAGCCTCTATACAGTCTGAATTATCATGTCTGTTTAATTTAGAAAAATCAATAATTTCCAAGAAGAGTAAATTCCAAGCTTCTCCACTCCTTGTGCACAGATTAAAATTCATGGTTTATAACTCAATACTTCTTCCACTTAATATTCAGAGTCATTAAGAAAAATAAATGGTAATTATGAGCAATTACCAAGAGTTACCAGCCTCCTTTCTTCATGAAAATGTTTCTTAGGAAACCTTATTAAAGTATATATGCACATATATTTATTTATTTGAATTTATTTCGAGAAATTTAATTCTATTGGAAATAAAAAAAATTCGCGGTAAAAATTGTGTTTTTACCAAGAATTATTGGCCACCTAAAATCATGCAAGCATCTACTATTATTTAGGACAAATTCACCATTTCAGATCTTTACCTTTGGACATGGTTTTACTGAGTAAATCCAAGTAAAAATTCTACTCTTACCATGCCTTAATAAGGCATAAATTAAATACAAGACAGATAATTCTTGATTTCATTTTATTTTGCACATTCTTCATGTTAAAATTCCTTATTCTCTCTACTACGTAGCCAAGGATTGTGAGACCAAAGTTATGGTCAATATTTCATATCATGACTCTCCCTTGTCAAGATTATCATGTTGACTATAAGTTAAGGGCGTGTACCCATGCTTCTAAAATTTATTTAGCATTTAGCTAAGTCTTCAAAGAAGGTCTTAAGACTTGTCCATTAACCAGGGACAAGCCACCTTCCAGAACTGATCCACAACCTCAGTATTATAGGGAGAAAGATTCATTTAATAGAAATTATTCATTCGTATTTTCATATTCTCTGTGGAGACATTAACATCTTAGTTCTTACTACTAACACATGATATGTATTCATGCAAATGGCTACAAATTCCCAACCAACACTCTGTTCTTACTCAGAGTTGAAAATAATTACTTACAGTGGTCTTTAAAAACAAATATAGTTAGAGGGAAAACAACATAATACACTTTTCACTACCTTATAATTAGTGAAGCACATGGATAAATATTTTCACTACCTGGATAGAATATCAAATTTGTCATATAACCAAAACTTAAATTCCATATCATCAAGGAACTTATCATGGAAAATACAACACATTGAAACACTTATCTGAGAGTTTAGGATAAATTGGAAATTGTTGATAGGTGAGCCTCTTTCCACCCAACCATAGGCACATCTCTCTTTGTCTATCCTTGTAGTTGGCCACCCTGACCCAAAAGATGATGCCATGAGGGGAAATTTCTCTTAATCAAAAGTATAAAGATGAATTTCATTGTCCTTCATCAACATGAATTAGCAAGATGTATCTCCAATTCCACCAAGAAAGGGGGCCTTCCCTTGACTCATGGAGTCACAACAGTTAGCTTGCACAACTACACACCCCAAATTTGCATCCCTATTTTTCATCTTGATTTAGAGATTGTTGCTTGCTATTTCTCACTTAGAAAGTAGAGAACTTGACTTCCCTTTTATTTCTATCAACCAGAGGTGTTTTATTTTTACATTCTCATCTCAATTTCATGGGTATCATCCCACTCTATGACCTCCCTTCTTCATGGGTCAATTTTCCCTCTAATTACTGGGTTAGTCCATGAGTCTTCATATGGGTAATTTATCCCCATGCATCTAAGGAAAGGAAATTCTGGTATAGTCCCCCATTTTTTCTTATAATTTTTGGAAGTTGGTAGTTCAACTACCAACTTCCTTCATTAACTGAAATTTTGGGAAAATGGAAAATCTAGGTTGTCTTAAATATTAAATTGGCAAGGAAATTTACTGATCATTTTCCTCTCATGGCATCATTTTCTATGTAAATTTTCCACCCATCAATAATATATTTTCATTATCATCAAAAATAATTTTACCATTTTGATTGTTCATCATGGTTCAAACATTAAACATACTAGCCATGACTCATGACAAAATTTGGACGTATAATTACATACTGGGGAAAATGAAGTGTTACACATTTTCTTGAATACTTCTCCACTATGGCTACACTCATACTCTCTCTCTCCACAATCCAACTTTCACTTGATCTCCATGTGTTCCTCCATGTTCTCGTCCACATCCATGTGACGACATCTTGTTGATTCATTTTTTTAAACACTTTGTAGGAATCCTTCAAACTGCTAAAATCGACATACACATCCATAAGGAAACTCTCCACTAACATGTTCTATTCCACTTAAATATTAACCCAAAAACCTATGAATCATCAAAAGATATCATCATACCTTCCAGCAAGTGTTCCATATCACCAATTCTCACAAGTCCATTTGTAATACCCTCTATTTTAGGGCATCAAAAAATAATTATATCCTACTAAATGACTCTTTTATATAAGAAAATAATTTTGTATATATGAAGTAAAATTCCCAACAATATGAGTGCCCCTGTAAAAGTCCCCCAAAACAATCTTTCGGCTTCCAATCTCCTCCTCCTTCTCCTCTTCTTCTTCTAGGATCTTCCAAAAAGAAAAAGACCCCTTTCCAAGTCCTCTCCCCTCTTCCTTATCCTCATCTCTCAAATCCCCCTCCCTCATTCAATTCCCAAACCTCCCTATCCTCTCATTAATTCCCTCACCTACCATTAAATAATAGAATAGTAAAAATATTCAAAAGTATTTATTTTAGTAATTAATTTAATTTAAATTAACAACTTATGATCAAATAAAAAAAAAAAAAATTGGGTTGTTACATACACTCACCCTTCAAGAAAATTCATCCCAAAGTTAGAGTAATTTACAATACAAGGGTAATGATACATGATTCATGCATCCATACCAGATAAACAACATCATCAATTTAAAAAACTTATACATACTAGTGTACACATGCAAGGCATGCATGCATAGCTATCACATACATTACTTGCACATGTACTAATGAAAATAATTATCACACCTAAAGTAATTCTTGTATGCATGCAATCCAATCAGAAATGCCATTCATTTCATATAGAATAGTAAACCATTTAAAACATTCGCAAAACCCTCCAATTAGTATAATTTAGCACAATCAACATTCATTTAGATAAATGTAGTTCAGTTAAGAATATATATATGAACAAGAGGAAATCGAGAAATTCTAATATACGGTGGAACTCCACACACTCTCAACTACTTCTAGTCATCCTTCCTCCCTAAACTACTTCCATATTCCTTCCCTATCCTTCCTTTGTTAGAATATCTTGGAGCGTCAACTATATTGACCTAACTCCAGATAGAACCCATAAGCGGAAGTGCCAACTCTCTTGACCAAGCTTCCCCAGTAGGCAAATGGAAGTCATCATCACACATCTAGGGGGCGTGAGCTAACACCTTCCTCCCATGACTCTAGGTTTCAGAGGATACACGGTGGGAAATTTCTCCACCCCTCCTAATAGAACTAGGGTCAACACCCTACCATGGACCATATAGTGACACTGTGTTTTTGTGGATTTTGTCATCGTATATTCAGTTTCAGGAAACTCGCCGCCTGAAAAACCTACACTTGTCCACATATCATAGCAATGCATTTGAACCAACATAATTTCACCTACAAACATTCATACCATACTATTTCTTAGTCAATGTTCACAAAATCAACCTTTTATTATCATTATCCTTTGGCTATTTCATGTCCCATTGACCTGCAGATTATTCTATAACACAAAATCATACATATCTATGTATTATTATCATGTAAATACATTTAATCATATTCTCAATTCGATATCCACGTACCAACAACTTTAAATGTCAAAATTTTCAAGTTAGAAATAGGTTTCATAATATCCATCATAATTTAAATAACGATAAACATTCATAGAATTGACATTCACATAGGTTCATATGTCTAAATTTTCAAGTGTATCATTAATAGTTTCACAATTAATAGAAAATAAAAAATTCTTAGGCCTTAAGTCATTCTAGCTATCTAAGTCAAAAGGTGGAATTACATACACCTAACCTTCAAGAAACATATTCCCGAGGTGGTCCAATTATCTATTGTATTTTAAATGGTTCTATAAATTGAGGTGACAACTTTGTCCCATTCCTAAACTAAATGATACGCTTATTAGTCCTGCTATGAATGAAAACTTGATCTCCCACTTTATAACTCTAGTCAGCCCTATGTGCATTAGCATAATGTTTTTGTCTATCCTGTTCTTCCTTTAGTCATTTCCTAATCTGAATCCCTTGTTCCTCCATCTCTTGATTCAATTATGGCCCAACTGTCACTCGGTCTTCTAACATTTCCCAACTCAATGGTGTCTTGCATGGACTTCCATACAAGTCTTCATAGGGTGGCATTCCAATGGAGCTCTGAAAACTGTTATTTTAGGCAAACTATACCAAAGTTAGGTACTTATCCCAATTGGTTTGATTTTCCATAACATACATCCTAAGCATGTCTTCCATAACTTGATTTTCTCTTTCATTTTTCCCCTCTGTTTCAGGATGATATGTTGTTCTTAAGTTCAATTGAGTTCCCAATGTTAACTGCAAACTTTTCCAAAACCTAGATGTGAATCAGGAGTCCCTATCTGAAACAATATTCTTGGGTAACCCACGCAGATGGATGACCTCACTTATAAACACACATGCTACATCAGTGACATCATAAGTGTCTCTAATTGGAATAAAATTAGCACTCTTGGTCAACTTATCAACTATCACAAGAATGGCATTGTGTCTATGTGATGTTAGTGGAAAACCCACAACAAAATTGATATAGATGACTTCTGACTTGGACATAGGAACATCATGTGGTTGTAGGAGACCTTCCGGGTGGTGGTGGTTAACCTTCACTTCTTGACACTCTAGGCACTTGGCGATGAAATGGACTACATCACGCTTCATTCCTACCTAGAATAAAAGCTTCTTCATGTCTATGTACATTTTCTTCACACCCAGATGTGCACAGTAAAGTGATCTATGGGATTCCTTGAGTATGATTCTTAGAATATCCCCACCCTCAAGGATGTACATCCTTCTCTAATATCTTAAAAATCCATCTGCTTCAAGGATATATCCTTCATAAATGGGTTGTAACTGCCTCTCACTCTAGAGGGATGAAGTAACCTTTAAATACCAACTATCTCCAAGAATTTTCCACAACACTCTCTCCCTCGTATTAACCTTTAATGGAGCTAAGGAGAATACATGTGGTCTTCTTCTTAGGGAATCCATGACCACATTCTTCTTTCCCTTGATGTACAAAATTACAAAATCGTACTCACTCATAAACTCGCTCCATCGCCTCTTCCTAGCATTGAGATCCCTTTGAGTGAAGAGATTCTTTAAGCTTTCATGGACTATTTTGAGCTCAAATCTTTGCCCCACTAGATAATGCCTCCAAATATTTAGAGATAGCATTACAACTACCAACTCTAAATCATGAGTAGCGTAAAGCTCCTCATGTTTCTTAAACTTTCTTGACGCATACGCTATCACTCCCCCATCCTGCATTAACAAGGCCCCCAATCCTTTCTTTGAGGCATCTATGTAGATTGTGAAGTCCTTTTCCATATCTGTCACTCATAGAATTGGTAAATTGGTTAGAAACCTCTTAAGCTCGATGAATGAAATATCACATTCCTATGTCCATTCATACCTGACCCCCTTGTGTTGCAAGTTGGTGATTCATTTCTATATCTTAGATAACCCTTCCAAAAACCTCCCATAATAACCATCTATCCCCATAAAGCTTCTCACCTCATGAGCATTTTTCGGCATTGGCCATTTCATAATGGTCTTCACCTTTTTCGGGTCCACGGAGATTCCTTCACCAAAAATGATATGCCCTAAATAGTGAATATCCTTCTAGAAGAAAGAACATTTCGAAAACTTTCCATATAATTTGTTCTCTCTGAGGCATGACAACACCACTCACAAGTGTTCCTCATGTTCTCTTTCATTATTGGAATAGATGAGGATATCATCCAGAAAGACTTGTACAAAGTGGTCTAAGTACCTACAGAATACACCATTCATGAGGCTCATGAATATTGTTGGTGCATTGGTCAAACCAAAAGGTACTACAACGAACTCATAATGCCCAAACTAAGTTCAAAAGGCATTTTTAGGAATATCGTCTTCCTTAATCCTTAATTGGTGATACCCTAATCGCAGATCAAATTTTGAGAAAAATGTTGCTCCTTTCATCTGATCAAATAGATCAGATATATGTGGCATTGAGTACCTATTTTTAACTGTAGCATAGTTCAAGTCCCTATAAAAGTCCCCCAAAACAATCTTTCAACTTCCAATCTCCTCCTCCTTTTCCTCTTATTCTTCCATAATTTTCCAAAAAAGAAAAGACCCCATCCCAAGTCCTCTCCCCTCTTCCTTTACCTCCTCTCTCGAATCCCCCTCCCTCATTCAATTCCCCAACTTCCCTATCCCCTCATTAATTTCCTCACCTACCATTAAATAATAGAATAGTAAAAAGATTCAAATGTATTTATTTTAGTAATTAATTTAATTTAACTTAACAACTTATGATCAAATAAAAAAAAACAAATTGGGATGTTATTGTGGGTTCTCATCTACATTTTGGGGGAAATTGTCAAATTGCATTTATAAGATAGCATGAGAAGAAATACTTTGCATTTTATTTATTTTTATTTTAAGTAAGTCATTTATATGTTATTTTATTTTATTTTGTCCTAAAAATATAGATAAGGGAGGTTGATGGCTAATAATGAGGGTGGTTGAGAATACATGGGGAAGTGGATATGGAAATGTGATAAATAGGAAGAGGAAGTAGTGATGAAGGGGGAGAGGTTGAGAGGTTTGAGTATGCCGGGTAGTTGGATAATTCTTGGAAGATGTATTTGAGCCATTAAAAACCTTTTAAAATAAAGGGACAAACCACCTCAACTATTATTTACAACACTCTTTTCACTTTAATTAAAGTGTCCATGTGTGTCTATATATATATATATATATATATATATATATATAGACACACATGAACACTTTAATTAAGGACTTCACATAAATATATGTGACTTCTCTTATCAGGGTGTATGTGTATCTCAATAAATAATACTTTATATGACATTTTGTTTAATTTACTACCCCTCTTTTTTTTTGGAGAGAAAAATAATAATAATAATAATAATAATAATAAGTTTATTTGCAAATAAAGACAACTATTTTAAAATTATATTAGGATGGAATTGGATTTTAAATTTAGTAAGCTAAGGTAAAAGTCAAATTTCAATAACAGATTAAATTTATGATACAATTTGGTTGTAATATCCAAGTCTTCAATTTACTACATTTCATAAAATCAACAATTTAAATATTGAACTATAATCATATTTATAATAAAGTTTGTATAAGTTATCAAACAATAAATCAATAGTTTAAAGAGCATATATATAGACACACATGAACACTTTAATTAAGGACTTCACATAAATATATGGTTGACTTCTCTTATCAGGGTGTATGTGTATCTCAATAAATAATACTTTATATGACATTTTGTTTGATTACTACCTCTCTTTTTTTTTTGGAGAGAAAAATAATAATAACAATAATAATAAGTTTATTTGCAAATAAAGACAACTATTTTAAAATTATATTAGGATGGAATTGGATTTTAAATTTAGTAAGCTAAGGTAAAAGTCAAATTTCAATAACGGATTAAATTTATGATACAATTTGGTTGTAATATCCAAGTCTTCAATTTACTACATTTCATAAAATCAACAATTTAAATATTGAACTATAGTCATATTTATAATAAATTTTGTATAAGTTATCAAACAATAAATCAATAGTTTAAAGAGCAATCCCCAACCATATCAATATTTTAAATATGTTTAACTCTATCCATCAAAAATATCAAAGATAACAAGAAACCAATCCTATCAAAAGACAAGTTACATAACACCTCGCATATTTACAACATTAAAAATGTAATAGATTGAAAAACATAACTCACTAATTCTTATTAATAAAAACAATGCAAAGGTGAAGATGGTAATGAAGATAATTCAATATACAACCATCTAATTCATCTAGACAATCTCTTAATAATAAGCCACCACTTTGAATAAACATGTTCTATCACAAAACAAATGTGGAGTTCAATTTGGTAGGTTCTTGAAAATTGTCAAATTGCATGGTGGTTTTTCATGTACATTTTGGGGAAAATTGTTAAATTGCATTTATTAGCTAGCATGAAAAGAAAGACTTTGCATTTTATTTATCATTGTTTAATGCAAGTCATTTATATTTTAGTTTTATTTTAATCTTTTCCCAAAAATCTAGATAAGGGAGGTTTGTTAAGAACCAAAGAACTGAATACAAAATCACCACAAAAGATATGGAAGAACAATATCCAAAATATCATTTATTACTATCAAACCCTTAGGGTAGGGCAACACCATACAATGGATCCTATTATGGAAGGGATCCTCTCATGGTCACTTGCCTCTTCGAGGGGGCTTCCTCCTAATGAGATTCAACTCACAATACAATAATTCTCTTCATATCCCATCACATTACTTGAACCCATTTATATAATGCTACCATCACCTAAGAACATTTTAGAGGAGGAATCTTCTAGAAGTAGAACCTTCTAATAAGTCCTCTTACATTTATTATATCTAATTACCCATTTATTATATCTAACTACCATAGTGAGCCTTATTTAATAATATAGTGGACCTAGTCCACCTTAGATTGAATGGCCTCCACTATTATC
>JASDQU010106193.1:269643-281108 GCA_032191745.1 Picea mariana
ACCTCTCTAGCTACCTTACATTCCATCCCCCTTATGAAAGTGTTTCCATCAACGCTTGATGTACAACCATATACCAGAGTCCCATGGATAAGTGTGGACCATAGTGTTGAAGTAGACTAGAGAACCAGGGTCCCATTGAGAAATGGAAGCCACCATGCTGAGGTAGTCCAACCGCCATTGTAAACCAAGGTCCCATGTCCAAGTGCTCATATGAACTCCACATGGAACATACCGGCACCCAATAACCAACTGAAAATGATGCTCCCAATACTGACACCTATCATGTGGATCCAAATAAGAATATACAGCCACATGGTGGGAAATGATCAAAGATGAATCTGAAAGGAACAATACCATTGTAAAATATGCAGGTTGGACACTGGTAACTAGCTCCTGATGTGGGACATTGATGTTCTCTACAAAAGGTGGAGTAGAGTCATCAAATAAAATATGGAAGTGATTGTCATCCAAGAAATGAAAACTATCCATACACCAATCATTGCAATCAGCCTAGAGATCATACGAAGAATATATTTCTTGATTATATTCATCTCTGATATTCACCATAAGAAATCTCTCCTGCATGTTATCCAATGAATCTTGAATACTATGAAAACTATCATTGAGGTCATCTGTGAAGGCATCCAATCTGTCATTCAATTGGGATTTGAATGCTTCAAGAATTTGTTTGAGTGTTTGAGAGGAAATACCCATTTGATATTTCTATAAACTCTTTGTTCCTGCAGCCGTCACGAAAAAACCCAAAAAATAGAACAATAACTTACTGCAGAAAATCACGACGTTTTCCGGAAAAACCCTGAAAAACTGTTGAATTTAAAATGCTCATAAATTCACTTCCCGAACTCCATTTCAGCTGATTTATTTTTTGAAATTGGGTGAAATCTTGAGAGGAACTCATATATATAATTTTTGGGGGAAAATTCAGCTTCCATCTGCTACAGAAATAAAAAAATAACACTGTCATCCATGGAAAAGACCCGAAAAATTTGCAGATTTTAAAACTTCAATATCTTGACTTCCCGGACTCTGTTTCGGACGATTTTTTTTTCAACTTGGGTGTTTTTCTGAGAGGAAATCATATCTACAACCTATTTCTGTAAAATTTCCATGGAAATATACCAAAAAATTATGTAATTTCACAGCCCTCTTTTTTTCTTCTCCGAAAAAAAAATCTGTAAAAATAAAAAATATTTGCCCACAATGTCTGCCAAGGAAAGTGATTTGATACCACTTGTTAAGAACCAAATAAATGAATAAAAAATTACCACAAAATATATGGAAGAACAATATTCAAAATATCATTTATTACTATCAAACCCTTAGGGTAGGGCAACACCATACAATGGATCCTATTATGGAAGGGATCCTCTCATGTTCACTTGCCTCTTCGAGGGTGCTTCCTCCTAATGAGATTCAACTCACAATACAATAATTCTCTTCATATCCCATTACATTGCTTGAAACCCTTTATATAGTGCTACCATCACCTAATAACATTCTAGAGGAGGAATCTTCTAGAAGTAGAACCTTCTAAGAAGTCCTCTTACATTTATTATATCTCATTACCCATTTATTATATCTAACTATCATAATGGGTCTTATTTAATAATATAGTGGACCTAGTCCACCTTACATTGAATGGCCTCCACTATTATCACTATGGGCCCTCTGCCCCCCCACCACTACCTCTCTAGCTACCTTACAAGGTTGATGAATAATAATGAGGGTGGTTGAGGAGACTTGGGAAAGGGTGTATGGAAACTTGATAAATAGGGAGAAGAAGTGGTGAGGAAGGGGGCATTGGGAGGTTTGAGCATGATGAGAGGTTGTGAAATTCTTGGAAGATATAATTATTGTGATAGTCTTCTTAGAGCATATGTGCTTTATTTTTATTGGAGTCATAGGTATGGAAGGCCAAGAAACCTAAAGGTTTCTTGGATATAGGAAGTCGGCTAGAATCCTAGTTGGTTGGGAGGATTTTGTTGTTTCCCTCTAGGAAAGTGGGAAAAGAAAATGGGAAAATAATGCTTGGAAGCACTCTCTTACTACTAGCAGAACTACATTGCAACCGATGAGCTTCAACAAACCATGGAAGAGGTATTTTTCAGTGGTATTTGATATACTTTTATTTTAATTTTTAAATCTTAGAGTTAACATATTACTGAATTCATCATATTATTAACAGTTATCATTGAGAAAATGTAAAAGAGTTGTGGAAATGAAAATCAATGAAATTATATTAAAACAAATTTTTTTATTGCATATGTATTTAATGAGTGATTAATTTTCTAGCATCCCGGATAAGCATTACACCATTATTGTGCAATAGAACTTTGATTTATAGCACATTGTCATTGGAATTATGAGACCCACCGAACAACGTCAACACTACATAGCTCCCACTATATCTCTCACAGCGACACATCATTCAATCTATACTATGAACACCATAATTGGATAGTAGATTTTCCAGGCCATGAATCTTCAAGCAAATAACCAATGATATATTGAGTGTACATAAACATGTTACTGAGATTAACAGTGATGTCATACTGCTTCACAAATAGAATGTTAATATATCTAGCAATGGATATCAATCCACTCTACAAAATATCAAAGTCGATGAGGATTACGAAGGTCACGCCTAGGATGTGGCCAACTAATTTTATACTTGCATGTTATTTTTCTTGGAGAGATATGTTGACCATTAAATGGTTTGCAAACACCACAAAATTAAACCCTCTAGAACAACCCGCGAACCAAAATTTCATCTCAAGAACTTCTCCATACTCTTTAAAGTAGTCCCTGAGTCTCTTAATGTTCAACCCACTAGCATTGGTTTGGATATCCACTTGTAGTATTTTTATTTCTCCATCAATACCCATGGTATTCCTCCTCACATCAAAAACACGGAGTCCCTCCTCCAAAGAAAACAATATAGCCTTCTTTTCACCATGGCTCTGAGCGTTCTCTTGTACTACAAGAAAAATACCATGATATCTTATCACTAGATTTAATGGGTCAGTGGTAATGTACAACATGGTGGTTTCTTTTAGCTCTGTGTTTATATCAGTGGTTAACTTAGGGTTTTGGATCTTCATTTTAGTTGTTGCAATAGAAATTAAATTGGTTTTTTGCTCCCAATTCCTTGCACAAGTTGTGTTCAATCCCTTGTGATTCTTCTCTCTGTGACCTTAGAACCATAGCTTTCGGGGTCCTCCACCATTTCCACCACCATCATATTCCTATCCAAAACATTTCTTCTTCAAACAATGATGAATCCATACACCCTCCTTCTCCATCAAATCCGTTGAGGAACCTATCTTCACACACGAAATGTAAACCTCCTTCAGCGCCACAAAGTCATTATGGCCCTATTTAATATCATGTAGTGGTGCCCTTGGTTTCTTCCTTAAACCTCTGTGAAGCTAATATTCAATGAGAAGGTCATGCTCTCGAGCTTATTTTGGTTCTCATCATCAAACCACTCTCTCTAGAGATTCCAATTTTTCCTTGTTTTGATACCACATGACAAGAAATAAACAATGAGAGAGAAAGAAATTAATAACCAAGAACATATAAAAAACACTCAAGACATGTGGATTGTCTTGGAAAAGATAAACTTATAAAAAATATCCAATAGATATGTTGGTTCATTAATCGAACCCGAATGTTGATAGGTCCAAATGGCTTGTCAAGAAGGTGAGGGAGGATGTATAATGATGGGTCCTAATTAGACCTACTCTTATTTGGTGTAGCGTTTCCGACCAGTATGTGGGATTTCTTGAAACTAAGGATTAAAAGAAGAAAAAGGGGAAATACAATGAATTGTTCGCTAAATAATTAGAATTAAATCTAAATCTAATCTAAGTTGAAAGAAAACTAATCTAACATAACTAATTCTAACCTATCCTTCTTGAGAAAAAATAATAAATGAGCACAGTTTAAAGTGATATTTTGACAACGTAAATAGTTCATGGAAGCTAAGAATATGTTAAGAGAACAATATTTCATATATCATCTCAAATAGTTCCAGAGGAGACCTCTAACATCATCCATGTACTCATTAGAAATCACAACAACATGAACATTCTAGATATTAAGCACATAAACAATTCACATGATCAACACTTAGAAAATATCAAATGACAAATACATGTGTGGAGTATTCCCACGAGCATTTGAAAATAGTTATGACTTTAAAAATAGCTTCTTCTCTTCATACATACAAAAATAATAGTATTCTCATTCTATAAAATGGAAAAAATTCCTATATTACATCCAACGATTTCTCTTTTATAAGACAAGAGAGACCTCTCATCTCGTGTGACTGTTCATTTTGTTTCCCTTTATGTTGTCATTTTACATTTCAGATTGCTTTTTTAGTTTTGAAAATCAACATGTAATTCTTATAAGAAGAAGTTGAAGAGACTCTCAAGTGGTTATTTTCTCCCTCAGATAGTTCATAAATGATATTCATTTACAAATATTATTAACTTTGTTTATTGGTGTTGTCTTTTATTCCTTTAGTTATTTTGGGTCTTTTTGGTGTTAGTGTTACACATTATTTTCATCATCCCTATGACCGTTAATGATGTAAGCCTATCTATTGCCTTCAGAGGGGTCAGTGGCCTGAGTTCCTGAAGAAGGAAGGCAGAAGAACTTTTCCTAAGAAAAGAGGTTGCATTCTCCTTTGTAAAAACCCCATAAAAAAGGAAGTTCGCAGGTTGCTATATAGGCAGGGTGCGAGAATGTCTGATTCTCGCAGGTTGCACCATAGTTGGATTGCGAGAGGTTCACAGGTTTCTCTATAGGAAGGGTGCGAGAATGCCTACACGTGGGAAAAACAAGCGTTTTCTCGAATCTTCTAGAAGGAGAAACTTCCATGGTGAGGTGGCATCCGAATGGTTTGGATATTACTCGCTTTCATGATTTAGTGGGATCATCCTAACCACCTCACCTTATCCTCTTCATCTTATAAAAGGAGAGGAGCTCTCATGGAGAAGGTTATCTTGGAGCTTTGGAGCTTTTGCTAAGTTGGATTTGGCTTGGGATTGTTAACTTGGTTAGAGTGGCTTTGAGATTTGCTTTGTCAAGATAGATTGTAAATACTATCAGATCTGTGCTCTCGAAATTCTTGGAGTTAAAGTGTGTGGGGAACAAAGGATAGTTGGAAGGGACCTTATGACATCAAGGCCATGGTTGTAATCTCTCTTTCACATTTAATATGATACAGTAATATGATTCTTTCCTATAAAGCTTGTTGTGTTTTATTGTATGATTCCTTGATCACATACATAGGTTTATATTGAGCTTATGTTATTGCTATCACTTTGGTTGGTTGCATTCTTTTGCAGGTTCATCATTGTATGAGCATTGGAATGAAGCTAGGATGGCGATGGCGAGAGGAAGCGACATTTAAATGGTATGTCACTCATCCCTCTTTAGTTAGTAAATTCAATATCTAAAACTTAAGGAAAGCATCATGTTCTGGTGTGTTTTGTTCTAGATCTAGGTGGATCTAGGGAGATCAGTTAGTGTCTGCACCTACCGATTAGTCCGATAACAAAATTGGCAACTCCATTGGGGATCAGATTTTTTCCTAGTTAGTCTAGTTTCCCTTGCTTTGATTGCGTGTTTTCTAGTCTCTGAGTCTATGGGAGATCCATCCAGACTCTCTGGATCTGAAAGTTCACTCAAATTTAGTCCTTTTTCAATTTTTTTCTTGTTTATAGGCATTCTTGCATTGTACCCTTTAGTGGCCTGTGAGAAACACCTGAGTTCACACCCTGGTGTTAAGTCCAGTGCGAACCCCTCGCAGTCAACCTTTGTTCAGCCTGTGAGAATCTTTGATTCTCGCACTGTAATACACTGCCAGCCTGTGAACTTGTTTGTAAAAAATTTTGGATTGGGTCTTGTCATTTTTTTATGCCCATTTTTTCTTTGAACAACTCGATTGAACTTTTGGAGCCTATATTGATCTATTTACAGTCTTCTTGACATTCTTTGAGTTGCTTTTATCCATCTTTTCTTTGTTTGGTTTTGAAGGATTAGTCTCTTGCTTTGAGTGTCTTTCAATTACAAAGTGTGTATTTTCTTTAGAATTGTTTAGGGAAAGATCAGATTTCTTCTGAATAGTTCGCTTTAAAAGAAAACTATTAGTTTGGGTTTCTTTGTTTTAAGAAATTTCATTATTTCTTTTAGTGAAATTTTTGAAACAAAAATATTTAATTTCTTGCTTTATATTAGATTAGGGGCATCCTTGCATTTGAAGTAGCGAAATTGCATGATTCTTGGCATTTTTTTATCTTAAATTATGAAAAAAATTCCCCCTCATGGTCGGGGGGGGGGGGCATGAATCGTGCATTGGTGTACAGTACCTTTTTCTCATTTCTTGAGGATATTGATATTGATGAGTTTAATATATTTTGGGACATTGTGCATATGGGAATAATAAATGTTTCTCCTTCTCGTAGCATAGCTTTCATCGAAATGAAAAGATTGCATCTTCATATCTTTGCATAATTTTTAAGTCGGTCAAAACACCATATTGTCCACACCATCTTCCTTTTGAGTAACAACAACTATAAAATAAAGCGCTTATAAAAATTGATTAGAATTTTTTATATTTTCTAGTAGCAAACCTACATTAGATTAGTTGTAGGGCTTTGGAATAGTTGTGAAAGATAACTTTCCAAAGCTCCAAACAAACATAGTTTCTTGTGATAGGGAGAGTTAAATCCACTTACTTCATTTTTTCCTGGGAAGCCCTTCTAACACAAGGATCAATCACGAGGTTGCATTGAGACTAGCAGAGTTACTCACCGTGCTTTGTTGGTCTTGGTGTAGAGATTGCACGTATTATGGGGGTCACTTGAAGGTATACCCACAATGATGAGTGGAAGCCTCTCAAGTTGATTTTGGGCTAGATACCCTGCCCTTGCGTGTGGATCAGACTGTCGACTGTTCCCCCAGGATTTATTGTTGTTAGTGGTAACCTTAGTGGCCTATCTCTTTAGGGTCTTTACACAAGGTGACTATGGAGGGGCAAGTCTTCACGGTACCTGGAATTGACGTTGACCAAACTCACTCGGGCTCCTTGGAGGGTATACCCACGATTATGTGTGGGAGATTGCACCAGGGTGTAAGTCCATTATGCAGGTCATCAACGTAACTTTTCCACCCGCTCTATCTTAGCCCCTTCTTACATTGTTCCTGCGATGTTGGATTTCATCACCAACTAGTGCATTCATTGTGAGAAGGTTTTGTTTGCTTGCTTGCTTACTAGATTTTTAGCATGTGTTGTTTGTTTTCCTTAGAGGACTCTAGATTGGATTTTTGTTTTTAATGGCATTAGTTCCTGAAATGACCAATGAAGGAACCTCTGCTCCAAGGGAACCTTTTGTTTTTCCTTCTTATGGAAACATTGGTCCTCCTCACATCGCTACTTTGAGCCTTCCAGGTCTCACAATTGGATTGCCGGTGTGGTTTTTTTCCACTCAGGCAATCCTGAATGCAGTAAGTGCTTTAGTCGTAAGAACTTCCCCCCAAGAACATCAACCTCATGTTGATCCTTCACCGTCTTCACCAGTAAGGTCTTCTTCGCCTTCTTCACTTGCAAGGTTGCCTTCCGTTCCATCTTCTTCGTCGAGTGAAAGTTCTGAAGCTAGTAACTCGGTGAATAAGAAGAAGAATAAAAGGAAGAATAAGAAGAAGAAAATTAAGCAAGGATCCAAACCTCCAACCACTGTCAAACATGTTGGAAAACAACCAGTTACTGTTACTCATGCTGGGAGTGTTGATGATGTCAAGATCACCCAAACAACCCATAAGCCCAAGTACCCTTGCATGCTTTGTAAGGGTAGCCATCTTCTTAAGGATTTCCCTAGTCTATCCAAGGTTATAGAAGCATGGTCTACACGCCCTCGCCAACCCATGTCGTTAGCCTCTGAACAACATGTTGACGACCCCCTGTCAACTAGTCATGATATGGTTGGAAAGAAGAAAAGTAGAGTCAAGTTCTTGTGTATGTTATGCAAAGGGAGTCATCTCACTCACCTTTGTTCTCGAATGGACGAAGCCTCAAAATTACTGGAAGACATGACTGTTTCACAGCCTCAACTTCCAGTTGCTTACCGTAAGCTTTCTCTCAACCCTCCAATAGTTGATGGAATGATCACTCTGGTCCCTTCATCGGTTAATACGGTTGATCATGTCATCAATATGGTCACATTCTTAGTTGAACCAGTTGAAAAAGTGGTTGATCCTATACCATCCTCGGTCAATCCCGCTCTCCCCTCAGAGAGTGAAACTAAAGTGGTCGATCTGATTCCATCCTTGGTTGATCCCCCTCTCCCATTAGAGAGTGTCATCCAAGCAGTTGATCTGTTTCCACCTGTCGACCCCATTCTCCCTTTGGAGAATGTAACCCAAGTGGTCAATCTGGTTCTATCATCGGTCGATCCCACTCCTCCTTTGATGAGTGCTAAAGTGATTGATCCAGTCCCTTCCTCGGTCAATACCACCCTTCATCCAAATCATGCCAAAGTGGTTGATCCGATCCCATCATCGGTCAATCCAACTCTTCCTCTGAAGAGCGCCTACGTGGTCGATTCAATCCCATCATCGGTTGATCCTACTCTCCCACTCAAGAGTAAACCCGATACTACCCACATTTTTCTCATTGATATAGACTCTACCATGTCGAGGGGTATTCCTCCATCTCCCATGGAACCCCCTCCGAGTAATGAGTGTTATAACCCTAAATTGCATTATCCCTGCTTACCTGGCATCAGGCCTACTCATGCCTCTTCCTAGCCAAATCCATGTTGAGTAATTCCTCAAAAAACCACTTAAAACAAGCAACCCGCGCCCTGACTTCTCACTGGGAGCGGGCATCCACTTGCTGTCCTTATACTACACGCGGGCATCCGCAGGCTAACCCAAAACAGCCCGCGGGTACCTAACAAAGAAAAAAATCAGGAAAGTTTCCGCTGGGACACGAGGCTTTTTGTCAGTTAACTGGAACTCCGAGCCATGCATGGCCGAGAGTTCGCCAAAAACCCTAGCTCCTTCTAGCCTATAAAAGAAGGGGTAGGGGTACTATTCAAGAGAGGCAAAATCATAGCAAAGAAACTCTGCCAAATTGCCAAGCCAGTTTTGTCCCAACCCTTTAGCCTTGCCTCAAGCTTTAGGAGAAATTCATGCAGCAGCAGTTGGAGGACAAAAATAAGAGGAAGAGCCCAGGATTAGGATCATGGAACGGTGACCGGCCTCAGAAATCATTGTAAGTTGGTTCGTATTGAAGTTAATGAAAAGATACTTTTCCCGTCCCGCATACATGAGTCTCATCTGTGTAATTTGATTTATGTTTTATCTCTAACCCTATAATAGATCAGTAGCATTCATGCATAGTCTTGTCTTGATTGCAGGGAAGCTTTTGGAAGGAGCAGCAGCAGCAAGGGGATAAGAAGCTCAATGGAGGATCTACTTCAGCCGTCCGGAAAAAGGTTGGTTCATTCTTCCTTTGTATGCATGTGAAGAAAGGGGTTTTAGATTCGGGTAGAAGGTTAAAAGTTAAGTCTTGAGGGTCATGATCTGCGTATAAGCTTAGATCCCTAGCTTATTAGTCCTTAGGGTAGAATACCCCACAACAGAATTGGCGACTCCACTCGGGATTCTTTTACTCTTAGGGTCTCCTGGTTTGGTGAAAGGTATTTTGGTAGTTCAAAGAATTAATTGTTAGTTTCTTTGCTTATTTTTTGTTTTCTGTTAGTCAAAAGCTAGCAAAGAGCCTGGTTATCAATACCAGTTCTCTTTGACTGATGCTCGACATTTTCTTTTTGGGACACACAGAGGTACCCGCGGCCTGCAGAAGCCCTGCCCGCGGGTGACCCGCGCCCTAACCTTAGACAGCACGCAGGCATCCGCGTCCTGTTGTGGTTTCAGTAGCGTGTAGATCCCAGGAAGCTTAAGAGGCAGTCCCCTCTTCCTCTGTCAGAAGTTTATCTTCTCAGGGGGCTTTCTGGATCCTGTCTGGGTTCTGTTGATTTATTGTCTTGGTCTTCAGTCTGTTTTGCAAGTGTCGGCAATAGGATTTAATATTAATGAGATAGTTCTTGCCTGAGGGGTAGGCCAGCAGCTTGTCCTCAGTCCACATTCAAGGACTCTCTGGTTCATCAGAGTTACAGGACTCAAAGCCCCCCTTTTCTGAGAAAGTTTATCTTGCTGGTGATAGTGTCGGCCATTCTTTGCATTTGTTTTCTTGTTTGCAGATTTTCTGTTGTTTTTTCTGTTAGAGTGACAGCATCTCAGCCTGTCAAAGACTCTGGTTGTCTGTACCAGAAGCCTTTTTTAGGACTGGACTGTCTGTGTGTGATTTTTTCTTAGTTTTTAAACATACCTGCGGTCTGCTTAAGCTTAGCACGCGGATACCCACGCTCTGTAGTGGTTCAGCACGCGGGTACCCGCGGGCTGTCTTGGTGACAGTCGCGGATCTGTTAGGAAACTTTTCAGCTTGGGTGGGGCAGTCATCCCCTCCTGTGGTGAGAAGAGCTCCTGTCAGAGGTTTAGAGTCTGGGGCTGCACAATCAGCAGGTTAGGGCATTTCCCCCTTAGCTTGTGCTTGATATTTGATTTTTTGATAGAAAAGACATTCATGTTATGGTTTTCAGGCAAGTGTGAGAATTAGTGTTGTTGAGGTTGCTTGTGCTTGATATTTGATTTTTTGATAGAAAAGACATTCATGTTATGGTTTTTAGGCAAGTGTAAGAATTAGTGTTGTTGAGGTTGCTTGGTTGCATTTTCAGGCTCTGATTCTGTTTACGATCTGCGCTTTAAGCCATATTTTTTCTTTTTTTCTCTTGGTTTTGGACTTGTCGTCATTTTTCCTTGTTGTGTGATTTTACAACGAGATAAAAAACAATCTTTTGCTCCATTTTTCTTCTTGGATTGAGGATTGAGTTGTTGCAGCGGTAGCTTGGAAAGAAGTCTTTTGCATAAGTTTTTCATTGCATGTCTAGTATAAGTAGCTCGCAGATCTGAGCGAAATTCCTCTTCATTTACTGCATAAAATCTTAGTAAATCTGAAAAAGAAAAGAAGTATTTTCATCGAAAAGTTGCTGGTTTTGCATTTTAGAAAAAGTTTGTTTTCAGCATTTCTGTGCATTTTTCTTTGAGTCTGTTTTACACATCACCAGTTTCACTTCCGCACCTTGAGATTTAATAAGCCCATTAAAAGCAACGCCTAATAAAATCAAGTAGACTTTTTTGTTTATAGGGTGGACACATTAGCTCAGGATAGGGCCTTGGAATAGGTTGGAGAGTAAATTCTCCAAGGCCACCCAAAACAAACATTGGAGTCTGTCATTAGGGAGTGTAGAAGTCCGGTTACGGAAAGTTATTCAGGACCCCCCTCTAACACAGGGGCTAAACACGAGGTCGCG
>JASDQU010106194.1:49718-64124 GCA_032191745.1 Picea mariana
CTTCTGTGTTAATGAGAGGATGTATCGCATTGCTCCATCATCCATCCATGGCATTGGTTTATTCTCCATGGATGGCATAAAGGTAAAATATGGCAGATTAGTTGAATTGTTTGATTATGTTGGACCATGTTACACTTATGGAGTATTGACACTGACTGCACCCTTTGCCTCAGCAAAGGCCTCTGCGCTGACCTCCCGGTCTTAAGGATCGTTCAAATTTTACCCCGAGCCGGAGTGGCTCCTTCGATTCTCCACTGGAATATTTATTAAAATTGACCCACAGGTCTTTTTTTTTTTTTTTTCTCCTTTCAGCCTCTAGGACCGATCGTTGTTCTATTCACAATAGGAAAATGGAAAATCGGGTTTCGGATTTTTACAATCCCCGATGTCGCAAAACTTTTGTTCTTAATTTCCCGATCTCCTATATCCCGATATGATGTCACTGGGAACCCCTTGTTGACTTAGACACAACCAANTCTCCTTTCAGCCTCTAGGACCGATCGTTGTTCTATTCACAATAGGAAAATGGAAAATCGGGTTTCGGATTTTTAAAATCCCCGATGTCGCAAAACTTTTGTTCTTAATTTCCCGATCTCCTATATCCCGATATGATGTCACTGGGAACCCCTTGTTGACTTAGACACAACCAATGATCATGATCACCTACTAAACCAACGACTTCGGATCTCGCTCAGGACTTCATGATTGCAAATGTTGAAATGCCTTTGTCTTCGATTTCCCTGATCTCTCGAATTCTGATTTCTCGATGTGACTTCCTTTTTCGGGACTTTCCCCAAAAGTCGAGATTATTGCCACGCGCCCTTAAAAATGGACGGTCCTCGTCTGCTTCGGGGTTTTCATCGTGGAGATTCTCGATTCCCCGTTATGACGATATGATGTCAGTTGGGACCCCTAATGGAGCTTTCCTCCTTTCAGGATTTCGGACTTTGCAATTCTGAAATGCAAGTGTTTCCTGTCTTCAAGATCTGCGTAACGTCGAACCTCGTCTTCTTCAGATTTTCGACACGCATCCCAAATGGATGGACGGTTCTAATTAAATATTAGACTTCATCAACTCCAAAGCCAAAAAAATCACTTATGTGAGTCCCAATGACCGAATCTTTGATTTGGATGATCACAAGACACGCGTCCTTCCTGGGATCCATGAATGCGATCCTTTTGTTGTTTCGCGACTCAAAGGGTCTTAGACTCTTGGTCTCTAAACTTCCGATATGCCGATGGTTCTCGATTCCTACCACCTATCCCAACAGATGGATGGTTTTGATTTGTATCGGGGTTTTCATTATGGATTTACCCGATCTCTTGTCCATGGGATTTTCGATATCCCGAACCCTGACACCTTGATATCCTGACAGCTTCCGGGGCTTTCACTCGGATTGAGAAGATTTAACCCCGTGCAACTCCTGTCAGATCAAACGGATGACGGGTAACTAGGTGAGGATCCAATGGCTCATGATCTTCTGAGCTTGAACTCCGGATGTGACCGTAACCTCTTCACTCCTTAATCAGATTGGACGGATGACAGGATTTCGCTAATTCTCCACAGAGAATTTTGACCGTCTGTCTCTTCCCCCTAATGATTTCTACAAAATGAACCAAGGATTCTTCCTCTGGGTTTATCTAGTTGTGACACAAAACTTTGATGCCTTCTAATCACTCAATATGCACCAACGCCTAGTACTTCCTTCAATAGTTCAAAGGTTTTATCCTTCCTAAACTTTCTCACAACTTCGAGTCTTAAAGAAGACTCTTGCATGCACTCCTTGAGGAAACCTCCAAACACTTGAAGTGTTGAATGCTCTTTGACCTTGCGCATGATCTGTAGAAACGGTCTCTCAATACCTTACTCAGGTTCAAAACTCTGAGATTTTCTTCGGCCTGCTCCCCCTTGCACGGCTCCTGTGCCTACCTGCACCTCTATGTGAATATGATAACAAATGCTATCTCTCCTGATCTTTCAAAGACAAACCTATGAACCTTTTTTCAACGCACTCCTTGTGGACAATTTCAACTGCACTCCTTTTAGGAACCCTTGCTCAGATAGAGAAACAATTGAAACTCATTTCTATTTACCCTTTCCTCTCAGATTTCAAACATTCAACAAGAAATCATTCATACATAGAATAAAATAAATTGCATGACAAAAAGAGCAAACATTCATGAGCATAACATTTAAATATGCATACACAGAGAATATATGAACACCATGAGTCTGAATCACAGTTTCTTTGTATTAATTCAGAACTTTTGTACATGGAGTCTTCTACACAACTCTTTGCTTCTCTTCTATGCTCATAATCATGCTAATGTTACAATACACAATGAGGGTGTCTATATTCCATTTTCCCTCTCTCATTCTAAATTGTCTAATCTATGCATTAAAGCTACCTACCAACATAAATGCCTTCTTAGTCCTTCAGGCGAGAGAAGATTGCTCAAGGTATGATTACAATCTATTAGTACACCTCTCCTTAACTATCACATTTAAGTTTGGCATATCCAATCTTCAAAAGTTTTTAAACAATGTATCATGTGCTCAAAATGTGTTGTGGTTGCCCCACACTCTTTTGATGTTGACGATGCTCCTGCATCATACTCCCTCGGTTGAAAATTTTTCATGGGCTCTTGTCCATGAGCTCTTGCATGGTATTTCCATGCTTTTGAATCTCTGCTTCATTCTCCCAGCTGGCATCTTCAACTAGATGTMTTTTCCATTTGACCAAGTATTCAAAGTATTGTTTTCTTCTGGTCTTCTTGCTAATTATTTTTTCTAGTATGCTTTCTATCTATGGCTTTTCTGCAACTGGCATCTTCTTTTTCCACTGAACCTTTGACTATTCATCGTTTGTTCCTGCTTCCTCATCTTTGTATGGGTACAAATCTGAGACATTGAATATCAGAGAAATTTCGATCCCATCGGGTAATTCAATCTCATAAGCATTTTCCCCAAATTTCTTCAAGACCCTACATGGTCCGATTTTCTTCATCTTCAGTTTGTTATATGTTCCTCTTGGGAACCTTTCCTTTCTCAAATGTTCCAGAACCAAATCACCAACCTCAAACTGAAGTTGTCTCCTGTGTTGATCTTCCCTATGCTTATACTCCTGGTTTGAATTCTGCAATCGCTCCTTCACCTAGCTGTGAAGTTCCTTCATCAATTCTATGAAATCTTCTACACTAGCGCTCCTAGTTCCATTCAGTTATGTAACCATCAACTCAGAAATCCCTCTCAGTTGTATGCCATAAACAATTTGAAATGGACTCTTCCTTGTGCTTCTGTTAACTGAGTCATTATACGCAAACACTGCATGTGGTAATATGTTGTCCCACTGGCTGTGGTGTTCTATCACCAAGATCCTCAGCAAGTCTCCCAGACTTTTGTTCACTGCTTCAGTTTGTCCATCCATCTGAGGATGATAAACTGAACTGAACGATAATTTAGTTCCCAGCTTCTTCCATAAGGTCCTCCAGAAGTTTCCAATGCACTTAGTGTCTTGATCCGAAACTATGCTCCTTGGTAAGCCGTGAAGTCGAATGACTTCTTTGAAAAATAGATTCGCAATGTGAGTTGCATCACTGGTTTTCTGACATGGAATGAAGTGTGCCATTTTGGAAAATCTATCCACCACCACAAATATTTATTCAAAACCTCTTTTTGTTCTTGGCAAACCCAATATAAAATCCATGCTGATTGCATCCCATGGCCTCTCAGGTATAGGCAATGGTTGATAAAATCCTGCATTATGTCTCTTTTCTTTCGAATGTTGACAAATTATGCATCTGTCCACAAAAGTTTTAACTTTTGCTCACATTCCTGGCCAAAAACATGACTCATTCAGCTTTGTGAATGTTTTTTCGTGACCAAAGTGTCCTGCCAATCCTCCACTGTGTTTCTCCTTCAACAAATTCTCCCTCATGGAGTATTTTGGAATACAAAGTTGATTGCGCTTAAACAAAAATCCTTCCTGGATCATGTATTATATCCAATTGCTTTTATCTCTGAGAACTGGATTCTCAGCTGCTTCATACGCCTCTTTAAAATCTAGATCATCTATGTACATGTCCGTGAGGTCATCAAAACCAAGTGTTTTAACTCTGAACTTTTGCAATAGCAAACATTTCCTGCTCAAAGCATCATCAACTTTGTTAGAAGTACCAGAAATATGTTTAATCACAAAAGTGAAATTTTGCATATATTCAACCCATTTTACATGTCTCTGATTCAACTTCTCCTGTTGGGTCACAAATTGCAGAGCATGATTGTCACTGTATTGTACAAACTCCTTCGGAACCAAATAGTGTCTCCACTTCTTTAATGCCTGAATGATAGCATAAAATTCCTTGTCATATGTGGAGTACTTCGCCTTCGCTTCATTCAGTTTATCACTGAAATATGCTATCGGCATTTCCTCTTGACTCAAGACTGCCCCTATTGCAAATCCACTTGCGTCGCATTACACTTGGAATGTCTTTTGGAAATCCGGCAACACCAAAATTGGTTGTTCCGTGATTTTCCTCTTCAACAGATTAAAACTCCTTTCAGTCTCTTTTGTGTAGTGAAAAGAMTTATGTCTTTTCTTCACTGTATCCATCATTACTACACTAATTCCACTGAAATTCCTAATGAACTTTCGGTAGAAACTATCTAATCTGTGAAAACTTCTCACCTCAAATATACTCTTCGGTGATGGCCAATTCTTAATTACCTCCACCTTATCTGGATCCATCCTTAATTTGTCTGCAAAAATAATAAATCCCAAGTAAATGATCTATGTCTTCATGAACGAGGATTTATTCATGTTTATCAATAGCTTCTCCTGCTGTAATTTCTGCATCACTGTAGCCAAATGCTTCATATGCTCTGCCACTATTTTACTGAAAATCAGTATGTCATCCAAATACACAATGACAAATTTCCCGATAAATACTTTCAGGACTTTGTTCATCAACCTCATAAATGTACTTGGCGCATTTTTTAAGCCAAATGGCATAAAAAGCCATTCATAAAACCCCTCGTTAGTCTTGAAGGTTGTTTTCCATTCATCACCTTCTCTCATGAGGATTTGGTGATAACCACTTTTCAAATCAATCTTCAAAAAATACTTTGCTCCACTCAAGCAATCCATCAGATCATCCATCCTTAGMAATGGAAATCTGTATCTGATGGTTATCTTGTTGATCTCCCTCGATTCAGTACACATCCTCCAGCCTTCGTCTTTCTTCGGACTAAGTACTGTTGGAACAACACATGGGTTTAATATTTCTCTAACCAACCCTTTGTCCAACAAATCCTGGACT
Source organism: Picea mariana (assembly GCA_032191745.1). Lineage (NCBI taxonomy): Eukaryota > Viridiplantae > Streptophyta > Pinopsida > Pinales > Pinaceae > Picea > Picea mariana. The sequence goes on from JASDQU010106194.1 coordinate 55,038, forward strand.
TGTCTTTTAACCTCTTCATTCTCTCGCGGCGTCAATCTATACACGACTTTATTTGGCAAACTATCTCCAGGTATGAGATCAATATGATGGCTCACACTTCTGATCGGTGGCAATGAACAAGGTAATTCGTACACTACTATATCAACGAACTCTTCCAGCAGTTCCTAAACTTCTTCTGGTAAATCGACCACTCTTCTGCTGATCAAAACAATTCTAGATTTCTTGACCACAATGAACTATGGTTCCTCCTTCTTCTTGACCTCGGTAAGGAGTTCCTTCCCACTCATGAGAAGTACAGTTTTACTTACTTCAGGTTTCACTTCCTTATCTTTGATTGGAAGTAACATATGAGTTCTCCCATTCTTTTCTAGGGTGTATGTGTTCATTCTCCCATCATGAATCACATTTCTGTCATATTGCCACGGTCTACCCAGCAATAGGTGACAAACATCCATAGGAATAACATCACATAGTATATTATCATTATATCCTCTTATCTTAAATTCAACTAAACATTGTTTAGTGACATTTACATGATGTCCCTTTTGTAGCCATGAAAATCTATATGGAATCAAATGTTCACTCATCTCCAGCTCCAACTTTTTTACCATCTCCGTGGAAACGAGATTATCCGTGCTACCACTATCAACAATGAATTTGCATACCCTATCCTTGGTTTTGCAAGCAGTCCAAAAAAGTATGTTTCTTTGGGATGACCTCTCCACCTCCTTCTCTGGTGTTAAGATAACTTTTCACATCATCAGTGATCTTTCGCCTTCAACATATTCTTCCTCAACATCTCACCTTTGTGCTTCGGTGATGTGAGTCTCTCCACCCTCTTTATTTTTATCTGGACATTCATAAGATTTGTGTCCATTATTTCCACACGTGAAACATTTTATCACTCCACNTTCGCCTTCAACATATTCTTCCTCAACATCTCACCTTTGTGCTTCGGCGATGTGAGTCTCTCCACCCTCTTTATTTTTATCTGGACATTCATAAGATTTGTGTCCATTATTTCCACACGTGAAACATTTTATCACTCCACCTCTTCCTCTTCCTCTTCCTCTAGTATGAGGAAAAGTATTATTATCAGCATAATCTCCTCTCTACTTAGTATGTTGTGCTCTCTGTTCATCATATCGCCATCGCTGTGAGATTCCACCTCTCTCAGTTTGAGTCTGAGGTTTCTTCCAGTCCTCCTTGGGCTTATGATTTTTTCTTGGACAACTGATTTGCCTTTGGGCTGACTTCCGCCTCAACCTCTTTGACCTTGTTTTCAGTTCAACTTCTCTTCATCATTTAGAGCCATCTGATAAACATCTTCCACCATTCAGATGGTTACCATGCTCATCTCATCCTGAATATCATATCTCAATCCATTCATGTACTTGGAAACCTTTTCATTATCGCTTTCCCAATGACCTACCCTGATGTTCAGCCTGTAGAATTCTTCAGTGTATTTTTTTACTGTCATCAACTTCTGTCTCAGGTTCTGCATTCTCCTGAACAGAGTAATCTGGTAATCCCTGGGAATGAATTTTTCCTTCATCTTCGCAATCATCCTATCCAAACTCCTGAATTTCTACTTTCCTCTGTAGTGTCTGTCAACTTGTAGTTCATCCCACCACAATGTTGCATGCCCCTTCAATCTTGTGACAGCATGCTTGACCTTCTTGTCTTCCTCGACATCTTCATAGTCAAAGTATGTATCCAGGGCTCTAATCCAATCTAGAATCTCTTCAGCATCTAGATTTCCCTCATAAACTGGAATGTCCATTTTCTCTCTTGCACCCATTCTTGAAATATCTCTGATCAAAAGTTCGTTTGTTGCAACTTCTTCTTCATGTTCAACTTTGATTTCACATTCGAAATCACTAAGATCCCCAATACTGACTGTGCATCTTTGTTCTATCTCCATGTCCTCAAGTCTGGCGCATAAATCACGCATCTCTCTTGCCATGACTGGGTCAAGCATCTGCCTACCTCTTCTCCTTGGTATTTCCCTTTCCTCTAGCCGATCGGGTGTTTGCATGTCTCTTCTCCTTGGTAGCATGGTGAAAATTTTCCTTTTCCTTACTACAGAAAGAAAAGAATCCTTTCTGTGCTCTGATACCAACCTGACACCGACCACACCCTCTGTCTCAGAAAAGGCCTCTACACTGACCTCCCGGTCTTAAGGATCGTTCAAATTTTACCCCTAGCTGGAGTGGCTCCTTCGATTCTCCACTGGAATCTTTATTAAAATTGACCCACAGGTCATTTTTTTTTTCTCCTTTCAGCCTCTATGCCCGATCGCTATTCTCTTCACAACAGGAAAATGGAAAATCAGGTTTCAGGGTTTTACAATCCCCGATGTCGCAAACCTTTTGTTCCCTATTTCCCGATCTCCTATATCCTAATATGACGTCACTGGGAACCCCTTGTTGAATTAGACACAACCAACAGCCGTGATCACCTACTAAACCAACGGCTTCGGATCTCCCTCAGGACTTCAGGATTTCAAATGTCGAAATGCCTTTGTCTCCGATTTCCCCGATCTCTCGAATTCTGATTTCCTGATGTGACTTCCTTTTTTGGGACTTTCCCCAAAAGTCGAGATTATTTCCACGTGTCCTTAAAAATGGACGGTCCTCATCTACTTTGGGGTTTTCACCGTGGATATTCCCGATTCCCCGTTATGACGAGATGACGTCAGCTGGGACCCCTAACAGAGCTTTCCTCCTTTCGGGATTTCAGACTTCGCAATTCTGAAATGCAAGTGTTTCATGTCTTCAAGATCTGCGAAACGTTGAACCCCGTCTTCTTCGAATTTTCGACACGTGTCCCAAATGGATGGATGATTCTGATTAAATCTCAGACTTCGTCAACTCCAAAGCTAAAACACTCACTTATGTGAGTCCTAATGACCAAATCTTTGATTTGCATGATCACACAACATGTGTCCTTCCTGGGATCCATGGCTTTGATACTTTCGTTGTTTCACAACTCAAAGGGTCTGAGACTCTTTGTCTCTAAACTTTTGATATGCCGATGGTTCTCGATTCCTGCCACCTATCCCAATAGATGGATGGTTCTGATTTGTATCAGGGTTTTCACTACAGATTTACATGATCTCTTGTCCACAGGATTTCTAATATCCCATACCCTGACACCTCGATATCCCATACGATCACCTGAGCTTGAACTCCGGACGCAATCGTAACCTCCTTGCTCCTTTATCAGATCGGATGGCTAACCGGATTTCGCTAATTCTCCACAGAGAATTTTGACCGTTTGTCTCTTCCCCCTGATGATTTTTGCAAAATGAACCAAGGATTCTTCCCCCGAGTTTATCCACCTGTGACACAAAAATTCGATGCCTTCTAATCACTCAATATGCACCAACGCCTAGTACTTCCTTCAATAGTTCAAAGGTTTTATCCTTCCTGAGCTTTCTCACAACTTTGAGTCTTAAAGAAGACTCTTTCACGCACTCCTTGTGGCAATCTCCAAACACTTGAAGTGTTGAATGCTCTTCCACCTTGTTCACGCTCTGCAACAATGGTCTCTCAATACCTTTCTCAGGTTCGAAACTCTGAAATTTTCTCCAGCCTTCTCCCCCTTGCACAGCTCCTGTCCCTGCCTATACCTCTATGTGAATATAAGAACAAACGCTATCTCTACTGAGCTTTCAGAGCCTCTCAACCTTTTGTCAACGCACTCCTTGCGGACAATTTCAACTGAACTCCTTGTAGGAACCCTTGCTCAGATAGAGAAACAATTGAAACTCATTTCTATTTACCCTTTCCTCTCAGATTTCAAACATTCAACAAGAAATCATTCATACATAGCATAAAATAAATTGCATGATAGAAAGAGAAAACATTCATGATCATAACATTTAAAGATGTATACACAGAGAATATGTGAACACCATGAGTCTGAATCACAGTCTCTTTGTATTAATTCAGAACTTATGTACATGGAGTCTGCTACACATCTCTCTGCATCTCTTCTATGCTCATAATCATGCTAATGTTACAATACACAATGAGGGTGTCTATTTTCCATTTTCCCTCTCTCATTCTAAACTTTCTAATCTATGCATTAAATATAAATGCCTTCTTAGTCCTTCAGACAAGAGCGGGTCGCTCAAGGTCTGATTACAATCTACTAGTACACCTCTCCTTAACTATCGCATTTAAGTTTAGCGCATACAATCTTCAAATTTTTTTAAACAATGTATCATGTGCTCAAAATGTGTTGTGGTTGCCCCACACTCTTTTGATGTTGACGATGCTCCTGCATCATATTCCCTCACTTGAAAAAATTTCATGGGCTCTTGTCCATGAGATCTCGCATGGTCTGTCCATGCTTCTGAATCTCTGCTTCATTCTCCTAGCTGACATCTTCAACTAGATGTCTTTTCCATTTGACCAAGTATTCAAAGTATTGTTTTCTCTGGTCTTCTTGCTAATTCTTTTGTCTAGTATGCTTTCTATCTATGGATTTTCTACAACTGGTATCTGCTTTTGCCACTGAACCCTTGACTATTCAGTGTTTGTTCCTGCTTCCTCATCTTTGTATGGGTACAAATCTGAGACATTGAATATCGAAGAAATTTCGATCCCAACGGGTAATTCAATCTCATAAGCATTTTCCCCAAATTTCTTCAAGACCCTACATGGTCCGATTTTCTTCATCTTCAGTTTGTTATATGTTCCTCTTGGGAACCTTTCATTTCTCAAATGTGCCAGAACCAAATCACCAACCTCAAACTGAAGTTGCCTCCTGTGTTGATCTGCCCTACGCTTATACTCCTGGTTTGAATTCTGCAATCGCTCCTTCACCTGGCTATGAAGTTCCTTCATTTCTTCTGTGAAATCTTCTGCACTAGCGCTCCTAGTTCCATTCAGTTATGTATCCCTCAACTTAGAAATCCCTCTCGGCTGTATGCCATAAACAATCTAAAATGGACTCTGCCCTGTGCTTCTGTTAACTGAGTCGTTATACGCAAACTCTTCTTGTGGTAATATGTTGTCTCACTGGCTGTGGTGTTATGTCACCAAGCTCCTCAGCAAGTCTCCTAGACTTATGTTCACTACTTCAGTTTTTCCATCCGTCTGAGGATGATAAGATAAAATGAACGACAAGTTAGTTCCCAACTTCTTTCATAAGGTCCTCCAGAAGTGTGCCACAAACTTAGTGTCTTGATCCGAAACTATGCTCCTTGGTAAGCTGTGAAGTCGAATGACTTCTTTGAAAAACAGATTCGCAATGTGAGTTTCGTCACTGGTTTTCTGACATGGAATGAAGTGTTCCATTTTGGAAAATCTATCCACCACCACAAAGATTGCATCAAAACCTATTTGTGTTCTTAGCAAACCCAATATAAAATCCATGCTGATTTCATCCCACGGCCTCTCAGGTATGGGAAATGGTTGATAAAATCCTGCATTCTATCTCTTTTCTTTCGAATGTTGACAAATTCTGCATCTATCCACAAACTTTTAGCTTCTTCTCACATTCCCGTCCAAAAATATGACTCATTCATCTTTGCGAACGTTTTTTCGTGACCAAAGTATCCTGCCAATCCTCCACTGTGTTTCTCCTTCAACAAATTCTCCCTCATGGAGCATTTTGGAATATAAAGCCGATTTCCCTTAAACAACCATCCTTCCTGGATCATGTATTCTATCCATTTTCTTTTATCTCTGAGAAACAGATTCTCAGTTGCTTCATAAGCCTCGTTAAAATCTGGATCATCTCTGTACATGTCCCTAAGGTCATCAAAACCCAGTGTTTTAACTCTGAACTCTTGCAATAGCAAACATTTCCTGCTCAAAGCATCAACAAGTTTGCTAGCAGTACCTGAAATATGTTTAATCACAAAAGTGTAATTTTGCATATATTCAACCCATTTTACATGTCTCTGATTCAACTTCTCCTGTTGGGTCACAAACTGTAGTGCATGATTGTCACTGTCTAGGACAAACTCCTTTGGAACCAAATAGTGTCTCCACTTCTTCAATGCCTGAATGATAGCATAAAATTCCTTGTCATATGTGGAGTACTTCACCTTCGCTTCATTCAACTTCTCACTGAAATATGCTATTGGCCTATCCTCTTGACTCAATACTGCCCCTATTGCAAATCCAGTTGCATCACATTTCACTTGGAATGTCTTTTAGAAATCCGGAAACACCAAAATTGCTTGTTCCGTGATTTTCCTCTTCAATAGATTAAAAATCCTTTCAGCCTCTTCTGTCCAGTGAAAAGACTTATGTATTTTCTTCACTGTATCCATCATTTCTACAGTAATTCCACTGAAATTCTTGATGAACTTTCGGTAGAAACTAGCTAATCCATGAAAACTTCTCACCTCAAATATACTCTTCGGTGATGGCCAATTCTTAATTACCTCCACCTTATCTGGATCCATCGTTAATTTGTCTGTAGAAATAAAAAATCCCAAGTAAATGATCTTTGTCTTCATGAACGAGGATTTCTTCATGTTTATCAATAGCTTCTCCTGCTATAATTTCTCGATCACTGTAGCCATATGCTTGAGATGCTCTGCCACTATTTTACTGAAAATTAGTATGTCATCCAAATACACAATGACAAATTTCCCGATAAATTCTTTCAGGACTTCGTTCATCAACCTCATAAAGGTACTTGGTGCATTTTTTAATCCAAACAGCATAACAAGCCATTCATACAACCCCTCGTTAGTCTTGAAGGTTGTTTTCCATTCATCACCTTCTCACATGCGGATTTGGTGATAACCACTTTTCAAATCAATCTTCGAAAAATACTTTGCTCCACTCAAGCAATCCATCAGATCATCCATCCTTGGCAATGGAAATCTGTATCTAATGGTTATCTTGTTGATCTCCCTCGAGTCAAAACACATCCTCCAGCCTCCGTCTTTCTTCGGATTGAGTACTATTGGAACAACACATGGGCTTAAGATTTCTCTAACCAACCCTTTGTCCAACAAATCCTGGACTTGTCTTTTGACCTCTTCATTCTCTTGCGGCGTTGATCTGTACATGGCTTTATTTGGAAAACTAGATCCTAGTATGAGATCAATATGATGGCTCACACTTTTGATTGATGGAAATGAACAAGGTAATTCATCCAGCACTATATCAGCGAACTCTTCCAGCAGTTCCTAAACTTCTTCTGGTAAATTGTCCACTCTTGTGTTGGTCAAAACAATTCTTGGTTTCCTGACCACAATGAACTGCGGTTCCTCCTTCTTCTTGACCTCGGTAAGGAGTTCCTTCCCACTCATGAGAAGTACAGTGTTACTTACTTCAGGTTTCACTTCCTTATCTTTGATTGGAAGTAACATATGAGTTCTCCCATTCTTTTCTAGGGTGTATGTGTTCATTCTCCCATGATGAATCACATTTCTGTCATATTGTCACGGTCTACCCAAAAATATATGATAAAAATCCATAGGAATAACATCACAGAGTATCTTATCATTATATCCTCCTATCTTAAATTCAACTAAACATTGTTTAGTGACATTTACCTGATGTCCCTTTTGTAGCCATGAAACTCTATATGGACTCGAATGTTTACTCATCTCCTGTTCCATCTTTTCTACCATCTCCACAGAAACGAGATTATCTGTGCTACCACTGTCCACAATGACTTTGCATACCCTATCCTTGGTTTTGCAAGCAGTCCGGAAAAGTCTATTTCTTTGGGATGAACTCTCCACCTCCTTCTCTAGTGTTAAGAGAAATTTTCACATCATTAGTGATATTCCACCTTCAACATCTTCTGCTTCAACATCTCACCTTTGTGATTTGGTGATGTGAGTCTCTCCACCCTCTTTATTTTTATCTGGACATTCATAAGATTTGTGTCCATTCTTTCCACACGTGAAGCATTTTATCACTCCACCTCTTCCTCTTCCTCTTCCTCTAGTACGAGGAAAAGTATTATTATCAGCATAATCTCCTCTCTGCTCAGTATGTTGTCCTCTCTGTTCATCATATCTCCCTCACTGTGAGCTTCCACCTATCTCAGTTCAAGTCTAAGGTTTCTTCCAGTCCTCCTTGGACAACTAATTTTCCTTTGGGCTGACTTCTGCCTCGACCTCTTTGATCGTGTTTTAGGCTCAACTTCTCTTAAGATTTTAGAGCCATCTGATAAGCATCTTCCACCATTCGGATGGTTACCATGCTCATATCATGTTGAATATCATATATTGGGCCATTCATGTACCTGAAAACCTTTTCATCATCGCTTTCCCGATGACCTGCCCTGATGTTCAGCCTGTAGAATTATTTAGTGTATTCTTTTACTATCATTAGCTTCTGTCTCAGGTTCTGCATTCTCCTGAATAAAGTAATCTAGTAATCCCTAGGAATGAATTTTACCTTCATCTTCACAATCATCCTATCCCAACTCCTTATTTTATGCTTGCCTCTGCAGCGTCTGTCAGCTTGTAGTTCATCCCACCACAATGTTGCATTCCCCTTCAATCTTGTGACAACATGCTTGACCTTCTTGTCTACCTCGACATCTTCATAGTCAAAGTATGTGTCTAGGGCTCTAATCTAGTCTAGAAGCTCTTCAACATCTAGATTTCCCTCATAAACTGGAATGTCCATTTTCTCTCTTGCACCCATTCTTGAAATAACTCTGATCAAACGTTCATTTTCTGCATCTTCGGCTAAAACTTCTTCTTTGTGTTCAACCTCGATTTCACTTTCGGAATCACTAAGATCCCCAATACCGATTGTGCATATCTGTGTTGTCTCCATGTCCTCAAGTCTGGCACGTAAATCACGCATCTCTCTTGCCATGACTAGGTCAGGCATCTGCCTACCTCTTCTTCTTGGTATTTCCCTTTCCTCTGGTGGATCGGTTGTTTGCATGTCTCTTCTCCTTTGCGGCATGGTGAAAATTTTCCTTTTCCTTACTATATAAAGAAAAGAATCCTTTATGTGCTCTGATACCAACCAGACATTGACCACACCCTCTGCCTTGGCAAAGGCCTCTGTGCTGACCTCCCAGTCTTAAGGATCGTTCAAATTTTACCTCAAGCCGGAGTGGCTCCTTCGATTCTCGACTGGA